>VXBC01005919.1:197164-215589 GCA_013399945.1 Ploceus nigricollis | reverse complement strand
CGGCGCGGCTGGAGAGTCCGCGGGCGCGCACCCGGAGCGCGGGGGTGGGTGCCCGTCGCATCTGCTGCGCTGCCCTCGGTCACCGGGGCGATTACGGGTGGCTCTCGCCACACAGAGGCCGGCGTTCGCGGGCGGGTTGGCTGAGCGCCTCCGCGGCCGTTTGAAACACCGGCTGCTGGAGAAATAAAATAATTACCCAGTGTCATAATGAGAGCGCAGCGCGCCCCAGCTCGCCTCGCCTCCCGGAGCGGAGCCGGCAAACTGCCCGGCGTCCGCCACCGTCGGGGCGGGCGGTCCCCGCCGGCCCGGCCCGACCTGCTGCTGTGGGGTCGGTACGGATCGGCCCGGGGCAGGGGAGTGGGGAGACCCTTCCAGCCGGCGGGAGGTGCAGAAAAGGGACTTTCTTTTACCGACCCGCTTTCTGTCGCCTTCGTAACCTAATTCCTGCCGCTGCTGGTGTCCCAGTTCTAACAGCGGTGCCGGTGCCGTACAGCTTGGCGTTTAGCCATAAATCCATTTATAAGTGCTTCGGCCTCAACTTCCCTCAAACTTAAAGGGTTCTAACTTACGGCGACAACCTACTGTTTGTTTCCAATTTTGCTTCGTTACGGCACATTCTTACACAGGCTTAATGTGATTAAGCAGGTGATACTTGAATCTCTTACAAATTAAAGCCCTGAGAAGGGGACAAAATGCTCCCGTCACCTTAGGTGGTGTGAGCCCAAGATCACAGCTGTGAAAGCAAGTGCCCTTCTTAGCCCTAGAGTGTTTTGTAACTATTTTTTTTATTTGTATCTCTGCTTCACAGTAGCAACACAAGCGGAGCACTAACAAAACATAAAACACTGGATACCTCCAGCCATTTAGGTAGTAGATGACTGCAAGTGGGCATCCTGCGAGGAGCAATGGTCACCTCAATGTGGCCGAGTGCAGATCCAAGTGCAGATGATGGAGAAATCTCATGTGGAGTCTTAATAACTGAATGTTTTCTACTGTGGGATGTGTCAAGGGAGAATACTGATGGTACTGGACATTTTAAAAAGCAGCTCAGGGGTAGACCAGAGGATGGATGGTAATATTTTATAATGCATGTGTATCTGAGGTATCAGCCATTCACATTTCTGATTTGTTGCATTTCCATTTTTGTGTTTTATGAAAACAGATAAAATAGGAAGAGTAGAAGTTTTATATTTCTGTGCTTTCAGCAATATAGCAATACTTTCAAGTAATTTCCAGATGGTTTGCACAAAACCCTTCATTTCAGAACTGCAAGTTTTAATTTTACTGTGTGTAGCTATTTTTACAGTGCTAAGCTGATCATACCATTTACGTTTCAAAGGTTCTTCCTCCCATCATTTTGCATGCTTTTCAAAATATCTGTTATGTGGTTCAAATGGACTCAGACAATGTTTAATAGTTTTATGAATTACAATGTTATTCATTGGAAATTTAATTCTGAGTGCCTGAGACAGACCCTGTGTGATCTGACATAATATTCCTAAGTTAAAGAATGCATTTATTATGCCATTGTTCAGTAACACATGAACTAAAATCTAGGATTGTCAAATAAATTCGTTGATTTTATTTTAGGTTTTTTTTAGCTTTTCATTTTAGTACTATAAAGTGCTATTTGCATTTAGTTAGTCATATATCTAGTTTGCACTAGAATGGTATAGGGCATACCTCTAATAACTTTTTAGAATTTCCAGTCCCTATGAAATGAGTTTAAATTCCTGGTGCAAATTGAAATTACACTTAGAGTGAAGTCATAAGTGCTTTAAGCAAGCATTTAACAATCTGCAAACATAGACTGCTCTTGACAGAGATGTTGAGGAGAATGTGTTTTGTCTATGTAACACATAAAATCACAGTCAAATACAAGACTTTCTGAATCAATGGTAATAACCATAATGACTTAATGGGATTGGGATTTCATATTTGTGTATGGCAGGATCCCACAAATATTAATAGCGATAGTGTTGGCAATGCCAACCTGTTGAAACAAAAAGTTACCAAAGCAAGACAAAAATTTCAAGGTCCATTGTGGCAAACTAAAAGTTATATTCTAAATGAATTCCAATACATGAAACAACTTATTTCAATAATAATTGGTACATGTGATATAAGAAACATACCCCTGAATAGAGGGATTCATACCTGATCCCGAGGAAAGCTTGCATGTCCAGTTTCCACTGTGTCTGAACATCAAGCAGCATTCTGCCCAGAGGGTGCCCTCTGCAAGCTCCCCTGAGCATTGCCTGTCCTGGTCCACTTACCATGTCACAGTTATGAAAGGGTTTTTTGACCGCAGATGTTCTAATAGGAAATATTTGTAGATGCAGTCTGGATGACTGAATTTCAGCTTGACTGTGAGCTTTGCCTGGCTAAATTGTGGACTTCGGAGTAGTTATTGGCATGGTTTTTTTTGTGCCTTAACAAGGATGGTAAAATGCTATTTTACACCTGCCTTTGGCAAGAACTTTTTTCCCCTGTTTGTAATTGCACATAGTCAAAGCAATTTCCTTGTATAACTACAATAATCCTATGAGAAGTTTTAGTAATAAAAAGAACACAACCCCTCAAATAACCTGCTGATTTTTTATGAGGTATACCATTGGGGGCCCTTTGAATCTGCATCAGTCAAACAAAAACAGCTGTTTTGGTTCTACTCCATGAACAAGACAAGTCTTATTTGCTGCTTCACTTAATCAGTACAGTGAATTTGTTATATCTAACCATGCATGGTGAATGAGAGGACTACTAATGCAGAAAGTCAGTGTTAGCCCATCAATTGTGATTGTATTTAAGGAAGACTTTCAGTTCTTAGAAATGTATTACATGGGCCAAAATATCCCATTGAATTGAAAATGTTCTGTTTGCTAAATGGGTAGTTTTGTTTGAATAGCTACAGGAAAAAAAAATATACACATATTAGTTCAGTTTGCCTTGCAAAAATTCATAGTCATCCACAAACCATATGGCTTTCTTACCTCTAGTAGAGAAATAGCTCTCAGCATGGCAGATACAGTATGTCAACAGCTATGATCAAATATAAGTAGAAGTGGGCATGGATGAATCAGAATCTCTTTTAAAGTAGACTTGTTGGAGAACACAACTTCCCATATTTCAGTCCATATATATCTCCATTATAGAACTACATTTCCCAGAACAGATTATAGTTCATCACAACTACTTTCTGTTGGAGAGGCTGAAATGATTCATTAAAGTAAAATAAGTACTCTTCCCATGATATTTATTTAGAAAATGTCAAGTAGCAGTTTATTCATTTAGTACACGCTCAGTTGTGATGAGAGAATAGAAATCACTGCAGTTAGATTTCTCAATCAGTATTTCCATGCATGCATATTTGGTCTCACTTTGCTTTTATCTGTTTCTCACTGTACTCTCTTAAATACTTCTTTTGTGCATAAAATTTACTTATCTTCCATGCATTTTCATTCCATATTTGTCACATTTCTCTGTCCTTGCCAGTTTTGAAAATGAACAGCAAATAACTTCCAAAATGGCATTGGCCTTAAGCCCTCTAATTTTTTTGTGGCTTTATAAGCATATATTCCTATGATATAAAAATATTTTCTTTCTATTTTTGATAGTAAAGGTAGCATACACCAGCATTTAGCAGAAATACATGAGGTATACCATAGATGAAGGCTTTTATTTCACAGGGGGAAATCAGTGTCTGTTATCTTCAGGAGATGCTACAACCACTGTGTGTAGATAAATTGACAGCAGTGGAACATCTCAAAACTATGATCAAATGCATAAATCCAACAAGACAAAAATCAGTAATTTAGAGATTCAGACTTTGCACAAATCGTAGAAGGAGCTTAAGTATACTCCAGAGCTTTCTGTCTATCTATAGCTCCCCATCTTGGGTCTTTCATAGCTTCTCCTTCTCCATGCAAAATTCTTCCACCACTCTCAATTTTGCATCTTCCATCTTAAATACTCTCTTTAAAAAGTAAATTTGTTATGTCAGAAGAAAGAAGAGCATCTTAATGTTGTCAGATTGACCTGATCTCATTTTGAACACAAAAGTTCTTGCATTTCAAAGTTTATTCTAGAAAATGTAAAGGTTAAATCTTGATAATGACATTGAAAGCAGTTAGGAAAGCATAAAACTAAGACACAGATTTAGGGAGAAATTGAACACCACTCTAGTGTAGTGGTTAATTAAGGTGTCTCTGATATGTATTTCATCTTGGTAGCTGAGAGGCTGCTTGAGCAGTGTTCAGCCTCTGGCATGCTGCCTTTCAGAGGAAGCAACTTCTCTGCATTGTCCTGGAGAGGCAGCAAGTCACTATTGAGAAAAACAATTCAAAACTACTTTTATTATCTTTCTCCTTTAATTGAGGTGATACTGTATTTTCAGTAATCCCTAAGGTGTGGTGAGGATGCAAATTAATTGTTTAGGCTTGTCTGGAATCTACTTTCCCTTAGCATGCAAATTTTTTTAAAAATGCTGATTTTCTTCATGAGGTTTATTTTTGTGCATTGGAGGTCAACTGAATAAGTTTCCTGTGATTCTTTGCTTCTTGATGGTATGGCTTGTATTGTGAAACTTTTAAATACCTTAATAATGTTATGCAAATTACATATCATAAAATATCACCAAAGTCTCCAGCAATTCTCCTAGTTTCACAACTGGATAAGCTGGTGACTTTTCATAGAAAACAGACACAGTATTATTAATGATGCAGGTAACCAAGTTACCCTTAAAGGAAACTTTGTCCAAACCATTTCACTCTCATGTAGTGGCTTTTAGAGCTCATGCAGCTGCAAAGTACAGAAGTGTGCTATTGTATTATTCTGTGCTTTTCTGGCAGTGAGGAGTAGAACGAACTTCTCAGCTTTCATGCCTGCCTTCTAGTTTCACAAGTAGCCTATAAAAATAACACTGAACAAATAGCTTCAATCGCCACAAGTGGGAGGTTACTTTTTAACCTCTTTTTTTCCCCGTGAATAGCAGACAGTAGTGAAAAAATCTCAAGTAGTTACTACACCTTTATTTCTTATACTCTAAAAATAGGGCCAAGGAAAAAACCCCAGAGGATCTTCCACTTCCACTTTCTTGTTGATTTATGGATTAATAAGTCATTGGGATATAAAGCTAAAGAGCATAAACACTCTTATTCTCTCGAATTTGTCTAAGCAGAGTCCAAGTAAGATAAAAGACAACAGTTTTGCCTCATTCATGCAGAGTGAAATTCTTTCCAAAGAGCATCAGTATAAGGCCACCTTTTTCCTCTGTGCAACAGCAGATTTCGCTTAAATCAACAAATATATTCTTTAGTTTTAGAATTTGATAACAATTATCTTCCCTGATAAGCAGAAAGGAGGACAATGCTTGCTTTTATTCTTTTGATTCACTTCCCTTGATCTTGCAGCATTTCAAATCCTGCATAGTTGAAGCTACGAGAAAAATCTTTTTTTAATGCTAGAAAAGGAAATGGAAAAGTATGTCCAAATGTCTTGAAAAAACTATGTATCTATCTCAATTCTTAACCAGGCTTCCTCATGATAACACAATGCAGAGGAAATAACACATAGACTTAAGAATGTGTGGTTTTTTTAATTGGGCTATGAAGACCATCACAGCAAGAAGATGCTGAGTATCAGTGAGAAGTATTAATATCCTCCAGCTGGGAAGACGATGGGCTCCCATTGGTAAGAGTGACAGAAGCTTCACCTTCCTCTGGAGGAGAGCTCAAGCCCCTCTGATGTTTCCAGCCCTTGCTGGCAGCAGGACATGAAACTGATCTTTTCTTTGATGGCAACTTGTGGCTTTGTTACCTAGCATCTGGCCTGGTTTTGGGCTATTTTGGGATTATCTTTGCCATAATGTTTTACTTAAAGGTAAGGAATTGAAAAAATATGGTTGTTAAGTGTTCCTGTTATACATTGTATACATGATAAATTTATTTCAATTTGAATCTGAGATTTTGATCTCACTCATTTGAGGGTCTGTTTACACATACTTTCACTTAGGAGTAGCTACTGTAGCTTATATTCATACCACAAGAGTCCAAAATTAGTTTTCAGAGCTAGATAAACTATTGGATTTAAGAGAATACCTTCAATAGATAATAGATTAATTTTTAAATAACTAGGGTAAATGATTTTTTTCTTAGTAACAACATAAATTTAAATATACTCTTTTCCTTTCTTCAATTCAAATAAATAAACTGGAATGCTCTTTCCTTCCCCTCAAGTTTTAGTAGACTAAGAAATCAAAATGTTACATGTTGCTTAGGCATGACTCCTTCATAACAGTTTATTGAAAATCCAGTTTACTACAATTTGTATATCAGAGTAATTTTGTTCACAAGGTCCTGTGGTTTATAGCATTATATGCAGAAATGCTGCAGTACATATAAGAATGCAGCATTACTTTTGTTGCCAGTCCTGAAATGCATTGGATTCTAAGTGTGTCCCATCTCAATATATGTCAGCTCTTATTCCTTATGGAAGAGGTGAGTATAGCAAGTGAAGTGTTTCAGAAAAAAATTTTATGAAGTTAAAAAGGGATGCAATTTGTTATGATATCATGTACTTTTATAATAGTATAGATGGTAACTAATTTGATAACAGTTTTCTTAAGTGATAATTTATAATGTACTCCTCAAAAATCTTAACATGACACTTCTAGGGGAGAAATTGTTTCTATGATACTTTTCAGTCTCATCTCCTTTAATGATGCATTCTTATATTGCACTGACCTTTCTCATGAAAGTTAAGTTATCTACACTGCAAGGTTTCAGCTGCAACAAGAATTAGAAAGTTATACATTACTTTATGAATTCAAAGGCACATAGTGACATTGGAAAGTAAGGAAATAGAGGTATTTAAGAAGAAATATTAGAAGTATTAAAACAGATCTAAATGATAAATTAAATATTTTGATGTTGTTACTTTTCAAATTAAAAACTGATAGTTTAATTTTGGATGCTTCCTAGAGTTCTTCTCTTTTCGCCTCTATTAATGTTTCTCTACAGCTAAAATAACTTGTTAAAGGTGACAGAAATCAGTGGAAATATTCTTATGTCCACCAGTAAAATACCTCATATAGTGATGTGTGTTAAGTCGTGAGGTAATTTATAGTGCAATTAATGTTCTTTTATATTGTTTCATTTTGAATTATCTTTTTTTACATGTATTTATTTTCCTCCCCTTAATTATTGTATTTGAAAATGCCTTTTTCATTTTATGGTGCTTTTTGGTATTGTGCATACCTGAGTAAATGTCTCATCTGATATATTATTATTTTTATCATGTACTGTGGTTATGATTTAGAGCAGTGTGGAAGTCTCTCCAATACTCTTAGTTATGGATAAGTTATTCAGCACACTTACTTTGCTAACCAGTGTCAGGTCTCTGATCAGTTCCCTGGGATTTTTCTATTTCTTTTTTTTCTTTCCAAAATTGTCATGAATTGCTGTTCTAAAAATGATGCAGAAAAGCAAAATACAAAGCTGCGAAGCTCAGTGTGTGCTAGGATGCAGAATAATTTTTTGATCAATAAAATGGAAAAGTTTCTGCTATACAAGCATATCACATTCAGATGGCATTCTCTTTCAGGAGCTTTCCTGGCATGTTTGTGAATAATATTCTATTTAGTTGCACTCCTGAGTAATGTAATATATTTTTCTTTTCATTTTTTTAAGAAAGATATAAATGCCTTTTCTGAACTTTGTTTAATAGAATATTTTCTCTGCATTTGTTAATTTCTTTAAATTGCACACCATTATTTTAAAAACTTTGTGGTATGCTTCCTAATTGGATGGAATTTTGTTTAACTTAGCATCTGGCCTGGTCAAATGTCCATTTGTTACTCCAACATGGACGCTGAAGCTTAGCAAAGTAGTGTGCTACCTGAGAATCACAGGAATGTGTAATGCCTTACATTCTGATTACAGCCTGGAAATGAAATCTAACACTTTGCTTCGCTGCTAGAACAATCGGTGCTCTAGGTGCAGCTTGTTAACATTTGTGTTTTCCTGCACTTCATGTTGCAGTCTATGAGCTGGAAGGTGAACAGAACAGGAGCAAGCCCAGGTTAATGTTGAAAAAAGGAAGAGTATTATGGAGGGTTTTAGGGATGCATGTGGTACTGCTTGGCAGCCGAAGAAAAGAAAACAAATGATCAAGAATATAGATGAAAGACTCAGAATGTAACCCTGGAGAGATCCTAACAGTGCAGCACAGGGGATGACTGTTTTGGTTGCCTTGGTCTGGTTACATGTAAGGGGCAGGAACAAACTTCATAACATCCCTTTCCTGAGGTATCACACACATTTTAGGAACTGCATCATGCAAGATTGACAGACTTTAATGTTTTCAGAGTATAAGAAAAAATTGCATGGACTATAGGTAAACAGACATCAGTATTGCATAATGTATCTTGATATATAAAAAATTATAGAAAAGGCTCAGCTGATATGAGGTAGCTGCCAGGATACATTTGGATTATTCTTTACTTGGAAAACAGATTGCCCGTAGAATAGGGTAACTTATATTAAAAAAAACCCAACAAAATCCAAGAAGACGTTTACTAAAAGAAAACATTATTCTGCTATTAACTTCACTTGCATAATGCTACATAATGATGAATAAAATCTGTCTCTCTTTTTTAACATCTTTCATGGGGCTGATCCAAGCTACCCTAAAGAAATATCTTACTTATTATTATCACTAAAATTTGCTATGAACGTTGTGCTTCTCTTGACCAGTGGAACAAACTTTTCCTGTGTTTCTGAGTTTAAAGCCCAAGGAGCAAAGTATTCTTGGCAGCCAGGCTGTTCCTCTGTGAATTCTCTTCTGAAAGACATCAATGTGATCATTAGCTGTCTTTATTTTTTCAGAGCAAAACATAAAATCCTCCAGCCTTGTCCTCCCTTCATAAATATGTCCAGCTCTTGTAATCACTACCACTGGTGAAATCTCATCTGAAAGATTTGCGAGAAGTACCAAAATAAAGAGCGATGTATGTGCATGCAAGATGTCCCTTTTATGAAGGAATGATAGATACACTGAAATACTGTTCCAAAAAAACCTTACTGATGCATTTTCTTAAAAACTGTATCCATGAAAATTTACTCTAACTGTCCAGTATTACTGTTTCTTTAGCTGTAGCTATTGTGTAGTTTGACGTAGAGGATTTTCTGATATTCTTTTTGATAGATTTTTTCATGTATTGTTTTAACACAACTCTGTTTCAATCTATATGCCATAAACCTTTTAGAAAAATTCACTGTATATATAAGCAACAAATTGTGATTATACCCAAGCATTTATATATGTTCCACAAAGGAAAGTGGAGAAAGAGGGAAGATTGCAGACCAAACAGTAAGTTTTCAACATCTTTAATGTCCTTAGATTAGAATTTTTAAGAGTAACTTAAATATTCCCACTGAAAAAAAAATTGATTAAAAGTATAACAAATAAAAGCGGAAAGCCAGAAGATAATATAGAATTAATGATATTGCACAATAGCAAAGTAGTATTCATATAGTCATGATGAAAATGAAACTAGTAATAATTTCACTTTTTTTCCATATGGAGGCACTTAATTGTTCATAAATATATGAAAAAACTCATGAACTGAAAGATGAAAACAAAGTTGAACTGATTCCTGTAAAAAATGAAGTATGATATAAGGTCATTTAGTGGTTATGTATAATTTTTTTTTCCTCACTTGTGACTTGAAATTTTTATTTAGAGATGAACGAAAATAATTTCCTGGAATGTTGCCTGTTGTCACCAGGAAACGATATCTTTCAGACTTTCCTTGATATTAACATTTTTTGTTGTTGTTGTTGTTGTTTTGGTTTTTTTTTTTTTCCCCCACAGCAGGCAACTTGGAAATTTAAGCTGGTGTTGAAGTGATGTATATTTTTGAATTCATGTAAAAATATCTTCCATGTGTGTTTGTGGCTGAACCTGGGCCTTCATTCAGTTTCTTGATGCAGTAAAAAGGGCTGGCTGAAACCTCCTGTTCCCAGTTGTGGTTTGGTCACTATGGATATTGCAGGCTTTCTCTTGCACAATGGCAATTTGCTTTACCTATGCTTTATTCCATGGCGTTTGAGTGTGTTGGGGGGTGAGGAAAAAACCAGCATCCTCATTTTTGACAGAAGGCAGCCTTTTGATAGCTCTGGCTTACACTTGGGACTAAATGCAGCTGGGCTGCCTTTACTGCCCAGCATCACTTTAGGTGCTGTAGCATCTCCAAGATTGTGCAGCCCTGGCTGCATCCAGGTCAGACACTGCTCAGGGAGCTCCCCAAGGTGGCCCTTCCCTGCCACTGGTGAAGAGCTCAGGGCCATGTTAGGGACTACAGATAGTCACACTTCTGCCCTTCAGCCATGGCTCGAGAAGAGTCCCATGTAATCCATGTGCTGTATCTGCCAACAGATATAAGTCTGCCCACCTCAGGTAACTCGAACTTTCCATAATAATACCAGGCACCTGTTTGCAAATAACTAAATCCTGCCCAAGACCTGTGTTGCCATTGTACCAAGGGGACCTCTTTAAGTGGCAGTACCTGGCTGTAACCATCGACTTTGATGAAAAACTTCAGTGGTAAGGCAAATTTAAAACTAATGGATCCTAGAGATTTAGATGAATTTGTGTATTTTATTTTATATAATAAATGAGCACATATAAAGTGGTCTTCAGATATGCTTGGAGAGCACTGTGCTGGCTATGTGCAAATTTGAGCTGTGAGTTGCTCAGACTTCAGCTTATTTGTATTTAGCTTTCACAAATTAGCCTACTTCCCAGTGGAAACCAGCCATCTGAAGTATCCGAAATGTTTTAATTCAGCCATTTGAGTTACGGGCGAACAAGTAAGGTTTTGCCTCTGAACTCCAACCCAGTTTTTATGTGCCAGCTGGCAAAGGCATCCTAAGCCCACACCTTGCTGTAAGCAGGGTTTTGGGTTTTAGCATTGTATTTGGGCTGTGTCATATTTCAGTTGTTTTCACTGTAGTCTTCCACAGAAAAGGTGACTTGTATACATTAACTCTCTGAGCAAAATTTTGATGAGCATGGGCCTTTTCAAGTCATAAAGATCAAAAACTGCCTACAAGAAAAGCTGTATTTTTGCTTCTCTATGTTGTTTATGAACAAATAATCCATGTTCCTATTTTTTCTTCTAATGTGAAACTGGGAAAAAGCATTTTCTTACTGTTGTTGCTTCTGCCAGAAAAGTAGCCAAATACCCAAAACACTGAGCTGGGATATGTGCTGATGGCTGAAGAGAGAGCATCACCCAAACTGTGCAGTGCCCTTTGTTTGATAGCCTCCCCTTCCATTGATGACCACTGATGGTGTGCCAGGTGCCTGAGACCATAAAAATGCTGCATGGAATGCCACAGTGGCTCTTCTCCTGCCACTGCATTGTTGATGAATGTGCCATCTTTGGGGCTTGTGGCCATCTGTAAGTGGGGAAGTCCATTCTTCTGTGGTGTCAGTGAGTTTTCCATCTCTGAACTTTCTGCAAGCTGCCCCAGTCACTGGCATGATGAGAATTGCTGGACTGCTTTGGGCTATTCCTCTTCTGGCATGAGAGAACCCTGAAGAAGGGGCGTAGGAGAGAAGTGGCACCTGAAGATCTCTGCTTTCTCCATCCAAGATGATGCCTTCAGGCCATACTGAAGCTGGGCAACATACTGCATTTTTCTGCCAAACCACAATTACCAGCTCCAAAGCTTGCCCTGCCACTGGAACACTGACCTCTCTTCTGGGTGCAGTGTTTGGGAAGAGCGCAGTCAGCAATCCTCTCTGCTGATCTCCAGTAAAGACTGAGAAGAGGGACAGATTTAGTGTTTATCCTGTACAGGGCTGCATGTGCTTTTCCATAATTTTTAGAAATTTCCTTTGAAAGAGCTGACAATGCGTGATCTATTTTAAATAGTGCTTCAGAAGATGAAATTATTTTTGGTCTAAGTGAAATCAATAAGCAGTTTTAAACATAAGATATTGTTTAAATAAGCAAAAAAATGTCCAGTGACCCTCAGTATTTATTGCATGTCTTAGGCCTGCTAAGACAACATTTATTAGATAATTAATAGCTCCATTCTGTAGAGCAGCTTACTGAAACCACCAAAACCTCACTTTTAAGTCTTTCAAAACCTCACTCTGAAATCTTTCAGAGGCATGAGTAGTAATAGGTGCAGGTGTGGTGTTGCCTCCTTTATTTCAGGCTTCCCTTTCTCCTAGGATACCTTTTCCTCAAAGTCCTGGACCTTGTTCTCCCTGTCTTCCTTGTGTGCATCAGGAAGTCTTCCAAGTCCTGGTCTGTGTAGCCAATCCCTAAGTCAGGTGCTGGTAAAAACTCAGTTTGCATCCTCCTTGCCTGCACTGTTACGAACTCCCCTGTCCTAGCACTACATGGTTGAGCTCTGCACATGCTGGGCTGTGTAAAGCGATGCTTCTCCCTTGCTTATGGAGATCACCATTCCTCTGCCCCTCCTCTCACAGTCAAAGGTCTCAGAGTGGACTGGGTTTGCCAAACAGGGAAGCATTTCTAAGTTCTTTAGAAAAATTAATGTAGCTCTCCCATGCTAGCTTTTTCCCCCTAATGCTCTCTTTTTACTGTCTCTTTGCCTACCACTGTAATTGTAATGTTGGTACTTTCATTTGTTATGTTGAATATTTTCTGAAATAAATAAGAACATTGCTTGATTTGTGGATAATGCTGGTCCCTTATGTATAGTACTGGGAAATGTTGCCTAGCAAATTCTCTGACTCTCAATGAAATATATTAGTTTCTTCTCATAATTTACATCCATTATTTCACACAGTATTTGATGTATTTTACGTGCTTTTATGATGCTGACTTTAAAGGAAAGTGAAATGATGGTCAAGCAGACTTATGGATTCAGTTCTTTTCTTGAGACTTTCTTGCTGGGTACGAGGTTAATCTGATTAAATGTGCATCTTGTAGCTGCTCCACTGGGACAGTAACTAGTGGTTACTGGAACTTCTTGGCTCCCTTGGTGTGGAGAGTGGAGTAGGATGGGCAACCCTACGTGGGGATGTAGCCTTGCCCTAAGGCAGGCTAGCTGCATCACACCTGGAAAGTGCTGCTTGTGTCAACACCAGAGCTTGGGATGACTGGCCCAGAGGTGGATTTCCTTCATAAAGGATGTATATAAAAGTATGGTGAGTTTAGTCAGGAAAATCTACAGGTAGTCTTTTTTTCATACATTTAGGGAGAATTTTGCCATACTATTAAACAGGTCTTGAAAGAATGAATCTCATGATTGTAGTTTTTCACTGTTGCTAAAGATGCTTTTGAAATAAGCATAAATACATCAGAAATAATTGATTTCTCATTAATATGAGGTTACAATTGAATCAACTGTTCTCATGCCCTGAATTCTGTAGAAAGTTAAAAATTGTGTCCTAACACTGCATTTCACTGCACTGAACTTTGAGTTGTATGCCCTGTTTCATGCACACTTTTTTTTTTTTTAAATCTTCATAGCAGAAGAAGTCTGGTTTAGTGCAGTTCCACACAGGAGCAGGGCTGGGGTACCTGCCTTTCCCTCTTTCTCTCTCTCTCTCTCTCTCATCTTCTCAGTAAGTAAATTTTTGTCAGATCTCCTGAGATGCTTGCTGATTCTATTCCTTGCTCAGCAACAGGAGGTTAAGACATAGAAGAAGGCTGTTTTGGAGTCTATTTGAAATATGCCAATAATAGCAATTGTTGGTAGTGAATCTATTCCTTATAAGTACATGACATGCTCCTCCTCTCTTGTGATAGAAGCTTTAAATGTTAGTAGCCAGGAAGTGCCAACATTTTGATTGCTGCCTGTAGTTAAATACGTAAAAATATCAGAGGCATAAAATATTTTGGCATAAAAAAAAGCAAATGGGTTGAGAGATAGGGAATATAAGGAAGAGGCAGAGGTGTCTGCTTGGAATACTTGATATTGCCTTTCCTTCAACTATTGCTAAGAGAAGTTTAGCAGTCACATAAGAAACGTGTTTGTGTTCTCTCACCAGCTATGTTTGAACTGGGGAGTTTGATCTCTAAGTTGGTCCTTGTAACAAGATTTTTTATGTCTAGATAGTCGTGATGCTAGTTTTAAAATGCTGAAAGGTGGAAAGTTCTACAGTGACATGGAAATGCTGGCTCCATCCATGGTGTTCTTGGAATGGATGTGTCCTGCATTTTCTTGGTTGATCTACTGTCAGTTTTTGAAGTGGCAACTCTGTACTGTGCTACCTTTTACTTACCCTAGAGTTAAAATAACACAACAAATAAAAAGTAGTAAAATAATCTTTTAGAGGAACAATTATTGTGCACTTTATTCCAGCTGAACTTATTCTGACATTTTTTAAAATTGAATCTGCTGCTGACCATTGGAATGTTAAACAGAAAATTGCCATTGAAACTGAATGTTTAGCCAAAAGTTATACTCCCATAACTCTGCTAGCATAAAAGGGTTAAATTGTCAGTATACATTATGCACATCATTATACACATACCCGTTCTCTTTTTTCAGTAGCAGATATATTTGACAAATTTCAGTGTTCAAAAAAATAATTTAAATTAAATGAAACTCTTATTGTTGGGATTTAAAAGCTTGTAAAGCTCTGTTTTACCATGCTGCACACAGAGCTATTTTTAGAAGCAGTCACAGAGTTTATTTCAAACTGAATCAGTGTTAGAAGATTTCAACTGAGAAAGCTGGTAATGATTTAGGGTGAGACTTCAATTTCTTTATATGTAAGAGTAAAAAAATATGCATAACATTTTAAAATTCTAAATTCTAAAATTCTAATTCTAAAATATTTTTAATAACTAAAAAAGTCTTAATAGATATTGGCATTGCTCCATATGAAACTTCTATAAGCCATCCTAGTCCTAGTGAGTTCAGCATCCTAAATCAGCACATGTTCATGCATTAAAAAACCAGCCTCTCTGTTGCCCTGTAAGCATGAAATCAGATAGGTTTTTTGTGGTTCTTTATTCCAAAGACTTTACAATGGATCCCTAAATACTTTTATTATTAGCAATTCAGCATTGTTTGTTCCTCCAAAGAGCCTGTATGCTTTGTGTTTGAGCCACACAGGTAGGTTACACCTTTTGTGTTCAGCTGCCTTCTAAACTGTTTTCTGTTGCTTTTGATTATTGAATAGTTAGCTTACTCTAGCTCTGCAGGACACTGAGGAAAAAGGATATAACTGTTCAATACAGATACGGCTATTTTCCCTCCAGTGCTCATCAACACTCTTGTTATTAGTTGTGTTTTAATACTGTATAGAAATATTATACATTCACAATTTTCTATCCATAAAATAAGAGAAATAATTAGTTTATAAATTACCTAAACCTAGATGTGGTACACATCTATCATAATCATATCAATATCTAAATCATATTTAAGCATAGATAAATAATACTTTGTAGGGAATATGACCACAAACTTTTTTCTTCTATACAATGGTAGCTTGTGTGCACTGTCACCATTCAGGCAGTGTATTCTTTCATTAAAATATTTCACTGCATTTTTATGAAGTTCATGTGCAATGTGTGTTGCTGTTTGCAACCAAGCTATAAAACACCGCCAGCTGGGGTTGTGAGCACCACTCTTTGCTTCCATCAGACTTCTTTTCTCTGCAAGCTTAAAAATTACATCTTTATGACCTATTGCTCTAATCAGATCTACAATCTAGCTACCAGTTCTTAGGGTAGCATTTATGTCAGAACCTACAGATGATACTCAATTTGGGATTAAGATATCTGAATGTAGTTTTCTGCCTCAATCAGACATCTAATGCCTTTTCAAAAACTTTTAAGTTATTCTATGTTGCTCTCAGCTACTGCACTAAAAGACTTCAATCCTTCTTAGGTTCTTTGTGGTATCTCCCAACATCAGCAGAACTCTGAGTAAATAGGCAGCCCCAGAAGTCGGGGAGAAGGCATTAAAACAACAACAACAATAATAATAAACATAGTCACCTGTATTTATGTACTGACTCAACTCCTCCATGCCTAAGATCCCACTATAGTGCATGAAGACTAATCAGTACAGTGACAGCAACTGAGGAATTAAGCTGAACAGCCTCTGTGTGTCTATTTCAGATGCTTGAGGTTATCTGACACACCTGCACAGGGTATAATGTATGTTGTGGGATGTACAGAGGGTGTATGTTCTTTAGAAGAATGCCTGGAGGTCAAACATTGCATCTGAGAGCACCATCAGTGAGACCAGGCACTGGTATGCAAGCAGCTGAGTTGAGCCTCAGAGTATTTATTATCAGAGGCACCACTGACTGTACTAGAGTCATAGGCACTTGGGGAACTGTCGACACCAGTATTTGTGCCTCATGGATCTGTGAGCTGAATTCTGCCTTGTGGAGGACCTGGATATTAATTCAGCATAATGTTGTTGCTTGGCTCTTTGCCTGTGGTACCTCAATGCTTCATTGTCACGTATGTACAAGAAATTACTAGTCCATCAACTAAAGAGACCTGATCCCATAAACTAACATTCTTTGCTCTTTGGCCTCTAAGTCTTATTCAAGGCTTTGACTTGAAATCCAAACAAAGGTTTGCTACACCTTCTGTGCCTAATTAAACCTTTGAACAGTCATCACTGATTTTCATGAACCAATATCTGTGTACCTAGGACTAAGGTTGGCAGGTCATGTCTATATGCTTTTTATTAAGTCCTTTATTGATCTTCTATTATCAAAACATTGCTTCAGTATTATGAAGTTTAAATGCTTGAAGTGTGGCAATCTGAAGTGTGCAGCAATCTTCCCGCCAGACCACATCTATGCAGCCTGAGCAGAAGTTGGGGGCTGAAGTCAAACTATGTAATAATCACAATAAGACCTCACAATTCTGGATCATCAGAGGCTTTAAATATGTTTTTCAAATATTAACATCACAAAAGAATGAAGTTCATATTGTTAGTTTGTGTCCGTGTCTGTGAGGATAAGTATGGAATGAAAAAGAAGCTATGAATTCTTCCTGAAACCTTGGGTAAATCATTCAGATTGTCATCTCCTATCTTAGGTGGATAGCAGTGCTGTATTCAGTGGGGAGCTGGGGGGCGATGCTAGCTGTGGGTATTGCTATCTGAAATGGCAAGTGTAGGGGTGTTTTTACAGCCAAAAATAATGTGAATTCAGTGGGATTCAGTGTACAATTCATATTGGCGTTTATCAAAATGTGTGGAATTCATAGAGTTGCAGATGTCTCCATCTGAGCTTGTTGCCCTTGCATTTCTTTACAGTCAGTGGAGGTCTAGTCAGTGTAAAGTGTAACTAATCTCACTCTGAAGTAGGTGTCTGAACAGATCAGACTGACTGCAAAGGGTGCATGGAGGTGACTAGTTCAGATGTAGGAGAACTGAATCTCATCCTACCTGTTCCGTGGGCAAAACTGCTATGATTTTGCCTTTAAAAATATACATTCAACTTTACTGAGCCACAGTTAGCATACCAGATGTATAAGTGTTTCAGAATAAGTCTGTTTTAAGCATTTACCACAGACTGTCATACCAGAATTTAATTATAAATACCAAATAATTATTTATCACCTTACACAAACACAAGGGCAACAGCCATTATGTCTGTGTAGGTCATCTGGAGCAGCAACCAAGGCAGTGAATAAGGTTTCACAGTGGAGGACTGAGGAAATTTTCTAGGACTTCTATTTCTAGGACTTCCTAATTTCTAGGACTTCTACATTCTTCCTTAATGTGATCTCTTGGAACCTTGTTCAGATTTCCACAGATCTAATGCAATACTTGGGAACCATATGTAACCATCCCTATCTCCAGCTGGTGCTTAAGGAAGGTGTGGTCTTCTATAGCTTCTGTGTCTTACCTGCACATCTGAGTGTCTCAGAATGGCACTGGACATCATATATGGATGTCTTGTGTCAAGCTTCATTTATTTGTCATCTCTTTACTTGCATCTCTTACAGTTACCCTCATCTAAAAGAAAATCATGTTACAGACAGAAATTTGCTGCATTGAGAATTTCAGAGCAGGCATAGATCATCCACACTAGAACTGCACACAGTTACTGACCTGAGTTCTCATTCTAATTATATGTAGTTTTTTTCTGCCCTGTTTCTTCCACAGTCATGGCTGATTTCCCTACTGTAAAAATATATTAATCTTCTATAAAGAATATTTATTCTACAGCAATAACTGGATATTGACACTCACAAATTAATCCAAGAATTATCTTAGTTGATTTTGACAATTTTCAAAAGACTTGAAAACAGCTTCATATTGGAAGAAAGCAGATCTATATGAGATCCTATAAGCAATGGTAATTCTCTGCCAGTTTTTACTTGTAAAGAAAGTCACAGTAATCAGCAACACAGCAAAAATCACCCACTTCCAAACAAACAGATAAAGGAAAATACC
>VXBC01005919.1:179485-197131 GCA_013399945.1 Ploceus nigricollis | reverse complement strand
AAAAAAAAAAGGGCAACTTAAAGCACTAAGACACAATCTATTATATTTTAGTAAATATGTATGGGACCTGCATCATTGTTACTGAAGTGAATAGATAGTTTGATGCCTTATTTCTTACATTTTTTTTAAAAGCAATGCTATTCACATGCTGATCACACAATTTGCTAGGAAATTCTTTGAAATTCCATTCTGTACTGAATGCTAGATTATTTAAATATGAAGAAGAAACAATACGTTGCTAATTCAAATTAAAATCAATGAATTTTTAAGCCCTATGTTTACTCTGAAGCTACAGGTTAGGCACTGTGGACTAGCCATAGCAGTTGCAAAGGAATATTAAGGGATTCATGTGGTGTTTTTCCTAAGGAATAAATATCCTAAGTGTGGCCAGTCAGGCCACAGATCCCAGATATCCTGAAACCTGCTCAAGTGCTACAAGGCACATTTCTAATATCTTAATTTTAAAATTAATCATAAAATTTTAATGCCTAAATTTAGGGAAGTTCAATTTTAAGCTATGTTATTTGGGAAGGGCAAGTTAATTAGTTTCAATCTGGATTTAGTACTGACTTGACTGCCCTTACTCTTGCTAGTGAAAATGCCATGCAAGAAAAAAGGCCAGGAGTGTTAGCAATCTGCCAGTCAGGAACTCTGCAGGAAAGTGAAATTATAAATGGTGGGAGTTACAGAAATAATGTGAGTCACGCTAAGAAACTCTGTGTATCTAAGAGGAGCAATGGACAAGAGTGTATTTGCTCTACCTGTACCTACAGCACAGCAGCCTCATATTCACCATCCCGAACAGGAGCAAGTGTAAATAGCATAACTAAATAAAGGGGTGGGAAAGCAAACTGAAAGGGAATATATCCTCTCATCCAAAAGCTGTGAAGCTGCATGAGGGTGATGCTCTGCACAACCTAGTAAGTCCTTGCTGTGTCTGTGAACAAATGTGCAGTTTTAAATTATTTTTCTTGCTCCATTTGCTGATGAGCATAAGGGCTTGGCCAGGGTATATCTTAGAAAGGTAACTCAACATGCATATTCAGAACTGACATGACTGGCATTTAAGAGATAACTATAGGAAATTAACTCATGTTTCAAATTGAGCATGCAGAAAGGAACCTTTCTGTTACATTTAGTACTGCTCTGAAATATTTTGTAAAACTTCAGTGTCTGTAACATCACTGAGGCTTATTAAAACTTCATATACAAATGCCTTTTTTGATTAGCCTATCTTCTCAATTCAGGCACTTTGATATTTGCAGGGGAAGATTTTTTTGTCTTATGTTTGTGAAGAAGCTTTTACTTGGTAAAGGGATAAACACATTGGAATGATGGTATATTGTATGGTATATATATATTAGAAAATATGTAAGTAAATAACTAAACAGAGGGTAAGCTGAGTTGTCTGTTGTGTGCAATCTGTTGCAGTTCAGTAGTTTCTCATGCCATTAGTGTGGTAACATAATGCTGTGTTGGTAGTACTCAAAAATACAAAGAGGAGTTGTGTTCAAAGCCACAATCCTGATATTTATTTCAGTGGGAGTCTTATTATAGTCCATATATGAATGTGGTTTGTTCTTTCATCTCTTAAAATCTGTCAAGCAGTGCTGTCTTTCTTCAATAAATATTTTTAGATCAGTCTTATTAAATGTTTTAGTTGCTTTTATGTAATTGCTTTTGAATCAAGGTATTCCTGGCCTAAATCGAGAATGAAAAGTAACCTAGCAGTGAAATCCTTTCACTTGCTACTCAGATTTTCTCTCTAAATTTACATTAGTATAATAAGAATATAAAATGCAGATTTTTAAATCCAGAATGAATAAGAGTGTGGTAAAAAATAATTAGAAGTGTGAATAGCTATTGTAAAAATCAAGAGTTGACAAAAGAACCTTACATTACATGAAAGATAGAGAAGCAGTTCAAAAAATAATCAGATTATTAAAAGAGCTTAATGCAGCATTAAGCTTCATCAAATGAGATCTTCCATTTTCTACAAAACCTTTCATTGTGGCTTGTGCCTCTGTTCCTCTTTTTGCTCTTTTCCATTTTTGCTTGTTTTACTTTATCATACTGTAGTCATGTTCTTAATCATCAATTTGTATTTCCCTGCTCTCATGTCCACTCCCTTGCTTCTCAACCCTCAGGGCTGAATCATGCCTCCGCCTCTGGGAACTTCTCTGTGAGAAGTGCTTCTCAAAGAGCCCATGTGTACTTCCAGAATCCTGACTGCTGGAAACACAGCTCACTACAGGCCTAGTATTTCATTTGTGTGTGACCAGCTGTTGTCATCTCAACTTTAAAAGAATGAGAAGTTGACTTGAGAAGGAAGTAGGAAGCCAGGAAAGTGATGGACATGGCTACTTTCAGAAAGGCTCATTCTACTGGCTTAGGCTTTAGATGTGCAAGTGATTTCATTCATATAACACTTCTATTGATTTCTATGTGTTAGCTGATCAAAAATAATTACTTTCCTGAACATAACATAGAAAACTGAGCTCTTAGCAGCTCTTTCACAGAGTGATCAGATGTAACTTCTAGTCAGGAGGATCTGAAACCATTGAATGCTAAAAGCTGGGAGTGTGTATGCAGAGAAGGGGCATTCAGTTTCTTCACTTTTCTAAAACATCTCCTACTGACCATGGGTGAAAGCAGGGCACTACTGTTACATGTTACAGGGGCTGTGGGTCTGAGCTGGTGTAACTATTCTTGGCTTAATCTCCTAAGGATATGCACATTTGACCAAATCTCGAGTTAGTAAAATTATTTATATTTGCATTAGAGAAATCAAAACATTTCACATAAATTGAGTTTCTGCAGTACTGTCTTAGATTTCTTTGAAAGTATCAATTATGTATAGGGGCTTACTTAGAATTTAATTCTAGTCTTTAGGAATGACTTATGTAAAAGAGTATCAGCTTCCCAGTCAATAGCTTTGAAAACTGCTCATCAGTAAGGCAGGTAAATTATCAAAACTACTTTAATTAATGTATCCCATGTAAGCCTTTGGCTATCAGACCTTTGCTGTCTAAATATGTAATTACATATTGCTATCCCTTTACAGATTAAAAGGTTATTTCTGCTTTTAACTTTTCAGGTGGTTTTATGGAGCATAGATTTGATTTCCCTGTTAAATTTTAGAGACTGAAATAACGTCTTTTTCTTCCCCCGAGAAACACTGGAAAGTTTTTTGCTTTGCAGTTTCAATCCCCTCTTGCACTTTGAACTAAGGACTTGGTGAATCTCTTCTGAACAATTCTGGATGGATCTTAGATGTTGGATGTGCTCATGTTGTTTCATTTATCTTGTTCTCTGAAGTAATTTAATGTCCTCTTGGGTGTATGTGCAGCCAGAACTATGGCTCCTATTACTCTTAGCAACACTGGAGTTTCCTTATTCATTAACATGACTTTATGTACAAGGTGGTGATTTTTTTTTTTTTTGCACTGAATGCCTGAAATGGGAGCCCTTCTGGTCATCAGTTAGTCACTGTGTAATTTAAGTTTGTATCCTAATACATATTCAGAAGTGCCAAATACAGACATTTCATGTTTCCTGACTTCCAACTGCCTGACATGACAACCTCAATTATTTTATTTTCATTTACATTTTAGAACCTTCTTTGATTTAAAAATTGTTTTATTTTTAAGAAACTTTGCATAAATAGCACACTTATTAGCTACCATATGCCTCTGTCACTCATGCTTAGAAATGAAATTTTTCCAACCAGTCTAGTTAGACCAGTCATGAGGAAAAGATGGTTAATAATTGGGAATGGTGGAAAGGACCTTCAGCAGTAGCTGTACACAGATACTTGAGTGACTTTAAGAGACAATCTACCTGTATGACAGAGTTTTTCTATATTTCTTTTATCCTTATTTATTCCTACTGCAGTAGTGCGTAAGTGCATATGGCGAAAGGTCCTGACTGCTTTTGTTTCTCACAATCTGTGTAACATTGTCAAAGAGAAAGTCCCTCACAGAGAAGTGTAGTGTCTTGTCTGAGGTCACAGAACAAGGGTCTCATCCATGAGACACAACCACACCAGACGAGGCTGCGCAGCTCTGCTGCGGCACATGGCTCGGTGAGCGGGCAGGAGTCAGAGCACCTGCCGTGGAAGCTGGAAGGGCTACTCTGCTTCCCAGAGCCACACAGCTGCCTCATGGCCAGGGGGCAGCTGTGTGACTGCTGTAGTGACATGCTGGAACACACCTACTCTATGAACAAGAATGTAATGAAAAATTACTATTAGGAATAAAGCGTTTACGATTGAAAAGGATCACTTGGATCAGAGAGATAATGTGAGCATATATATCTCATTTAAGTCCCAATTCTATTTATTGTTAGTTATTTTTATTTTGTGTTCTTATTTTGTATTTTGGAAAGCTTTCCATATCTTTGCAACTCCAAGGGTTTAAAGCAATCTAAATTTACTTTCTACTATATCAGTCAGGACTCTCCTTCCTCACCTAACTCAATTATTCTCAGGATGCTTAAAGTCTTTGTCTAGGAAGTAGAAGACCAATATTAAATTCTTACTGTGCATAGATTTAGTGCCTTAACTTAATTTGTCTTTTCCACATCACTGATCAAGATAAAAGACTATTAGCTCTTTTCCCTATTCTTACAAGGATATCACTCTTAACTTGAGAAGTGTTTTCAGGAACTGAGAATTGTTCCACATAAAATATCTATGTTATCAAGTTGTTCCTAGCCAATATTAATTCTAAAGCAATGTATACAGAATAGAAAAAAATATTGAAGAGTGTTACCAGGCTGACAACATTTCCCTATGCTGTCTGATACATGGATAAGAAATGCTGTCGTTCATTGATGTTCTCCAAATATAACTGGACTTTTTTCAGGGCAAGGCAAAAAGTACCTTCATGATTTATGTATCTGTTAAAGTTGGAATTCTACAGAAAACTGTAAAGAGAACATTTCAAAGGCAATGGCAGGCATTTTATAGTGGAACTTAGTAATACAATAAGGTTGGTTGCTTTTTCCTTTCCAGTGTATCTCAGAATCCACAGAAAGATAGCATTCCATATAGCCAATACTTCTATTTGTGAAATTGCCTGCATAAATGAGTTGAGTTACCTCTCATGGTTAAAGTTAGTGGAATGTTCCATGTCACACACTCAATGCTGCTTCAGCTTCCTCAACTTCACAGAGCACCTTTTTATTAACTTCCTCAAGGCTTTTCTTGCATCAGAAGTCCTCTCCTGGACATCATGACTGATACATCGGAATCCTCCATCCCTTTCCATCTTTTCAAGAAGTTTTCCTGGTAATTTGACAGGCCTAATTCACACTCTTATTTCTCTTGGGCAGGATGTATCACTATCAAGAAATCCTTGTTCCTCACATATTCAGTGTAGTGTCTTGGGAAGTGCAGTCTTGTAGTTCTGTCATGGGAACTTGCAGTGTTTCCAAAATCTTTTGGCTTACCCTCTCTTCTTCTTGTAGAAATATCCTCTCCTATCTGAAATATCCTCTCCTATCTATAAATACTCCATGTGGGATGGTGTTTCTGTTGCATTTCACATTGCATCCACCACCTGTGAAAGCATGGGGATGGCACAGATATTGGCTTGAAGCGCTGCAGTGGAGCAGGTGTAGTGACCCTTTTGTGCTTATCGTATGGGACATGGTCTAAGAACAACACTGTGGGGTATAGAGAACGTCATTGAGTCATGGAATTTCAGGCTAAAAGTGCTACTGTGAGTATCTGAACTTGATTCCTGAATATTGCTGGTGAGGAACTAATACACCTCACCCCACACTCCTCTCAACTGCCTATTATTGCTCATGGAAGCTTGAAATGAAGAGGTCTACAGTTGTGGTTGACAGAGCAAAATAAGGTATTTTCCAGAACTGGTTACCAGTGATTGCTGTCCATTGGTCAGCAAAAAGAAGGAGCTTCCTACCTGAAATTTCATCCAAGAACCCTGCCTCAAATCATCATCATTTCTTTCTTCTTGAAAGAAAAAAGCAATTACTATTCTACAGACAGAAAAGGAATACAAGTAGAAATAAAACAGGTAAATAAAGAAGGAAAATAAAAGAGATATTTTGCTTTTTCTAAGAAAAGGAATTAAGATAATACTTTTAATAATTACTTTAATAATTATTAAAAGAATGAAGGAGTCATGCAGAGAAGACAATACTGTTATGAGCAGAATAGTCAGATGAATTTCCAAGCTCCAGGTAGCCTGTGCTGATTAGGCAGGTTTAATAACTGACCAGCCAGCACTTTTTCATCACCTGTTCTACATCCTTCTCTCCATGCATAAACTACCATACAGGCAATGCAACAAGTACAGCTGTGTTCCACTTTTCTATATGCTACACACATTAAATAGTGCCAGAGGACAGCTCATGAATATAACATTTTCCACTGCTTTTAGTTTGTCCTTGCACCGCAGCATAAGAGGGGTTTTACAGTACACTTGGAAGGTTAACAAACCTGAGCTTTCACAAACCCTGAGGGTACTCCCAAACTCAGCCCGCCATCACAAAAAAAAGCCTTCTCATTTATACCATAAAACCACAGTTGAACATCCCTGCAGATCTTGACTGCAGTAAGATTTCACAGGGACAGATACAATTTCTCAGGTAATATGGTCTCAAATCACACAAAGCATTGGAGGTTGCAGCCAGCATTTGGCTCCCACCTAGAAACCTATTGTATTTTCATTATGGTATAGAAGAGATTCAGGTGCTTCCTTTCATTTTATTTGAGGTTTTGAATTTAGGGCACAGGGCTCTTGCTATAAACTGTGAAATGTGCCTATTTTCTTGTGACAGGCTGTGCTTGTGTAAGAGTTTCTTCCAGTGGGGAAGCAGTAAAACAGGGTAGCATACAACATGGGATAAAATTGGGGTAGCATACAACATGGCCAGGTATCTATCAGCCTTTTCATTCCGAGCTGCCATGTCAAGCAATGATTTATAGTCTGACCTTCTCTCCTCTGCTTCCCCTATTTCATCCTGCTGCTTTGGCTCTTGATCTTGGAGAGGGACAGATGCTGAACTTCTCCTCCAAAAGGGCTGTTTGGTCAGACCAGGAGGTCTCAGTTGAAGGCAATATCCTCAGCTTGGTAGCCAAGACACTGAACAATGAATTTTCTGCTGAACCTGAAGTCTCAAGTGGGCAATACTTTGGACCCACCCTAAGGCTTTCTGAGGCCTGATAGTTCTGAGTGGATAGTCTTCCACTGATGAGGATGACCTTTGGATTTGGCCCAGACCATCAACCTGACCTATGTGAAGATGTCCCTGCTCAGTGCAGAGGGCTGGCATAGAGGATCTTTCAAGGTCCCTTCCTACCCAAACTGTTCTATGATTTTATTATGTAGCTATGTTTTCATAAGCAGATAATTGGGGTTAAGTATTCACAATTATATGAAAACCAAATAGGCCAAATTATTCCCTGGGGTAATTATGTTGTTTTTCAGTTGAGTTATATCAATAAATTATTTGACCCAATATTTTGCTAATAGGAGGGCTTATGACATGCTAATTATGTTGGTCAAATTAGGGAAAACCAAACAGACTTCAGCTTTGTTTGTATGGTTAAGCAATGTAATTATGAATGCTGGAATTGACAGCTAGGCTTAATGTGGAATACTGAGCTCTGACTAAAACTGTAGAAGTGAAACACTTTGTTGGGAGTACATACTGTACGGAAACTGGAACATGTTTTTGGACAGCATCCCTGGCTTTGCAAATCAGATGCTAAGATTCAGCAAAGATGAGTCTTGAAGGTAAGGAATGCTTTAGCAGAAGAAAAGCATAGTATGGGTGTTAGTCATGGGTTGCATTGCCCTGTGAATGAAGGTTCAGCTGGAATTATTTAAAATTGTTAATTTGTTAGTATAAGAATGACTCTAATCTGAATAAAATTGCCCATTTTAAAGGGGGAGCTGTAACTGTGGTTGACTTGGCTTTGTATTGCCCAGTTTGGTCAAAGCCAAATCCTGACACCATATCCTAAGATATACCTATAGAAGAGGAGATCCCACACAGAAACAGCATTTAACAGCATCTTACATAACCAGATCACATTATCTAAGTTCCTTATCCCTGCTAAAGCTTTTTTGTCAACAGTCAGTAGAGAGCATGGCATATAATGCAGTATACATAATAACATTACATGGTTATTTATTTATTTTTATTTATTTATTTATTTATTTTTAAATAAATCACTATATGCATTTCAAAGGAATTCTCTCAATAGGGAAAAGCATATTTTCAAACTGTCAGTGTTTGATTGCAGGTTTACATTAAGATGTTTTTGAAATTACTAGAAATACTAAGAAGTCAATAATAGCTAGCTACATGAAGATCTAGGTAGGAAATCTGAAGTGGAATGCCAAAAGTGAAAATGTTTACTCTCTTTTGGTTATTCTGTACTTACAAAAATGGGAAGAAGAGCATTTAACAGAAGCAGAGGTGCTGCACTAGATTTTGCCAACCAAATGAAGAATTGTGGTTTATGCTGATGTATGCCTCTGCTGTAAAAATCCCTACAATCCTCACCAGAGCTGCTAGTGAAGATGAATTGTGTGACTGCTCTTCTGGCTAATATCCATTAAACAGAGTAACCACATTTCTCCTTACAGATTCTGATATACCCCTCATAGGTAAGCAGTTATGTTCACCCACCGAGCCTCCTACTCACTCATAATACACCTTTAGCTCACTGTCAAAAATATCTCTGGACTTCAAGGGATTTATTTTTGCTCAGAAGGTATTAAGAAAAAATTGGGATTTCTTTGTTTTTATTACACAATTTTTGTTAGAAACCAGTGTGGGGAAGAAAGATTAAAATACTAACCTTTGTATTTTTTGTGAACAACTTAATTTTGAATAATTTCTTTTGAACCTTTACTGACAAGGCAGTGTAATCCATGACTAACAGCCATATTACAATTATTATTATTGTTAGTATTATTATTGTTCCTATTGAGAGTTTTTCAAGGACTGTATTACCATACCAGAAAAAGGTTGTTTTTTTTTTTTTTTTTTAAACAGATGAAGGCAGTCATACATATATATATTATATAGACAGAAGAGTAGCAACAAAAACCAAGCTTTTATAGTCCTATGAAGTTTCTGGCCATGAGTCCTTGCTTAAGATTGGTGACACAGTTACGGAATTAATAGTATCTCTGTCCCATTTCTGGTCCCCCTGGAATGAGTCCTCCAGGTGTCAAGTCTGAAGCTTAGTCCTGTATCTGGATGTAAGCTCAGCCTTTAACCTACATTGTGACCAGAATCTAGGTGCCATGCCAGCTCTTAGTGAAGTTATTCAGCTTTTAATCAAGTTGTGTGTGTGAAGGCTCCAGCTTCTCCATTTTGCTAATCTTTAGCTATGTAGGCAGCATTTATCCAGTGAGACAGATAATTAGAGGAAAGCATTTTAAAGCCTCAGCCAATTTACATGTTTATCTGGTTGTCCATTGTCTTATGCTGCCCTGTGCAGATAAGTCAGTGACTTCTTTTACTGAGGGATCAAGGCAAGTAATTTTAAGACATTAATTATTTTTAGTGAACAGTTCCAAACATTTTATGGCATTTCTCAGTGATTTTGCTTTCTCCTCCTCTCAGTATCCTCACTGTTTCTTACCTCTGGGCTTGGGTTCCTTTGGAGCTAGTCCAGCTCTGCTCCTTCCTGACTCCTTTCTCCTCTCCAGACCTCTCCCACTTCCTCCGCAGTGCCTGTCCCTTCTGAGACCCAGCCTGGGAAACTCCACTTCCCACTTCTATTCCTGGCACAGCTGGGACTGAACTTAGTTCAGACAGGGGTCCATTCTAAAGCTTGTATTTTGTATTAAATGTCTGTGTTCCCAACCACTTGGCCTAAGAGCACACTGAGAAGGTGATGGTCAAGAAGTCTGCCTACTACACCCGTTTGATATCAAAAGCTTTTGGCTGCTGCTTGGTGTCTGTGGGACAATTATCTGGACGTGTTTATTGTGCTCCAATAGTCCAACTTATCAAAGCTGTAGTTTGGGCAAGAGTCAACATCCCCCTTGGACTATGCTTGCACTTACCACCAATGAGTCTGCTATCACAACACAGATTTGACTGTTTGGTTGGGAAAATGCAATTATTTCATGATTGGAACCATCTGATTCAAAGAAAAGTGATAACTCATTGCTGTACTTTTGAAAGAATCCATTTTCAATTTTTTGGATTCATAAACACATCAATTTTACAATTTCACTATGGACTGCAGTCCCTTTACTCCATTCCAGGAAGGATTGGTGCTGGTTTTTTTGCAGGTTGTTTTAGGCTGTTTCTTAAAGTCAGCAAGAAACTGGTGCAAGTGGCATCTTTCAGTTGCCACTTAAGTCACAAGCTAAGGTACAGGAGGAGAAGCTTCAACTGATCTAGATGTTATAAGGCAATTTCCCAGCAAACTGGCACTGCAGTGCAGTGCTTAAAATCCCTTTCAGCAACAATATGAAAGTCTCAAGGGTGCCATTGCATTGCAAAAATGCTGGTAGAAGGATAAAGTTCCTTGGTGTTTTTTTCTCTCTTTGTTCCTTGCGGCTTCTGGTAGCCTGTGGAAATTAATAGGCTGGATTTGAGAGTATTGCTCCTTATTCTGTTGATACAGAGAGATGTGTCCTTTCTTTCCCAAATCTCTTTGAAGAAATAAGAAAGGCAGAAAAAACCCACACTTAAGTGGGCTGGCTAGATTCAAATACCAGCCACTGTTGGCCTTTCATTGGTGTTCAGCAGCCTTTGCAAGATTGTTTTGGGAGCCCCTCCAACACATAAATTTGCAATCTGCTGATACATATGCCATGGAGTTGAAAGTGTTTTTCGTTTATCAAGAACCTTTCAGAGCATCCTTATGCTTCCTGAACTGATTCAGGCTTTTGTCAGAGTTACCCCTTACATTTCATCAGTCTTCAGCAGCCGAGATGAGGCATTGCTACTGCTACATACCAAATTCATTCTACAGATGAGCTTGCTGCATGGAGATGTGAAATATTTTACTACTTTCATAATTACAGTGTCAAAAAATTACTGTAAGAAAACTTGTCATTATATCTAACCCAGACTGCAGTGTAAATACAAGGTTATGCTACTACTCATCTACTTGCATTTCAGTGTTACTAAAACGTTGTCTTAAATAAAGCAATTCCAGACCATACCAGGGGCATGGCCTCCTTAGGGTCCAGAAGACAAAAACTATAGTGGTTATTAAAAGCTGCTTTAAGAGTTAAAAGTTGGTCTCATTTTTTCCTCTGACATGAAAAATAAGATGGTGTGAAGAAGTTTATATTTCAAAACCCTCTGCTTCATCTTCACTTTTCTTTCATTGCAAATGGGAACCATTTTTGTATTTTTTTACAGAGTGTGTTAGAATTGTGGTGGTTTTGTGGTGGAGACCATGCCCATTGCAGGCAGAAATCTACACAAGAAAAGGTTGCTCTTTCTCCCTTTCTCTTATTTTTCTTAGAAAAAATTTTCTTATTTTTTTCTTTTTCTTATTTTTCTTAGAAAAATTTGCATTCATTTGCTTTCCTGAATAAATGGTCCCAGATATGACTTAGCAGTTGTACTGTATCAGTAATATGTAATTAAAGTTTTCCATTGAATGTTTTACATATGAATAAAACAATACTAACAAAGCCTTGCAAAGTACTATCAAATACATTAATACTGAACCCTAAACTAAAGAGATATTTTAAAGTTCTGTTCCAGATCTGAGAGGTCCTGAGACAACAAATACCAGTTTATAGCTACAAGGATGAGCATCTTCCCTGATGCAAAGGGATCTTCCACCATGAAAGAAAATAGTTGCCAAAAATATGTTGAACATTTGTGAAATTCAAATAAGCAAGGAAAGCCTAAGCTTGTAAATTCTTCTATTCTCTAAGTATCTCATCTACTGAAAAGATTGTATATGAAAAGGCTAATTCTATTAATGGAAAGGCAAGGTTGCAATGACCTGACATTGTAAAAATACATTGTACTTGCTTTATTATTATTAATTTTTACATTGTTATGGAAGTATCCTCTGCAGTAAATTTGTTGTAAAGAAACATTTTCAGTCAAAAAATGGTGGCTGTCCAGCATTGCCATCTGCAGCAGTGTTGCAAGCTCATGGGATCTCAATTCTGAGCAATAAAAATGTGCCTCAAAGTTTCCAAGATGCTCACCAGTTCTTTTTCTAAGCTTTTCATCAATAAATCAATTGAAGTGTAAGATGGTTACTTGAGCAAATGAGAAGATAATGACTCAGTTTCACAGTTTCCTAAGAAAAAGATTTTTTTTTCAATAATTAGCAGTTTATAGCCAATGTGTTTCTCACACCAGCATACTATTTCTTTCAAGTTTGGATAACTTTTGCTATCTGATACTTCTTTAGCCCTTGGTAGACATAGTGCTCTGTAAACAGAATTGGAAAATATCTTCTGCCTTCCCTATTAGCAGTGAGGGCCCCTTTCAGCCCCTTTGTTACCACAAGTTATCAAATGGACAGAAAATTACTCTCTGGTTTGAAAACAAGGCCCCAGACAGCCATGTAAAAAAATGAGCTTAAAAATATCAGCAATCTTTACATTAAATCTGATGGTGGTAAAACCCCATTTAAGGAGGAGATGCTTTGCATTCTCTTTTATCTCCTGTATTTTCAACTTCAAAATTTCTCATGCTTTGTGTTTCAAAGAAAAGTAAGCAATTAAGCAATGTATTAGCTTAAAGTAACATAAAAACATCAAATTGGTGCATGTTTTAGGGTTTGGTTCTTAGATGCATTGGTTGTATTTGAGTTACTACATATTCTTTGGCTTCAAAGAAAACTTTAAACAAATGACCCTCTAAAATTACATCTATATTTTCCTGAATCAGCAGGGGGTTCAGTATCAAGCAAAGAATGTACACAGGACTGAATGCTCTCTTTGATTCATAGGTTTGTTCAAAAGCTTTGATATAAAAACTCTGTCGAGGCAGTCACTGAAATCTTGGCAGGTTGAAAGAATAAGAAAGTTCAGGATGAAGAACTGGCCATGTAAATGTCAATGAGAAATAATTCTTTATAATCTTGTTGAATTTTCCTAGTTTTTGACCCAAATATTAATAAGTTAAAGTCAAGGTAAAACTGGATGGATTCTCTGTTATGGGAAGGAACTGTTTGCTACTCAGATAACATAAATTAGCACACTCACTTTAAGGCATCTTTACCAACGAAGTACTGAGAGACTTCAGGGAAACATCTGTGAAAGACGTGTGCACTCCCATCCCCAGCACCGCAGGGCTTCTTTTTTGGTCCTGTCTCCCAAAAGTAGAGTCTCCAGTCCTGACAAGAAGCCCATAGAAACTTTACACATATACCTGGGGTGAGAGAATAGCATTTCAGAACTGGATGCTAAGTAGCATGGTGAACCAAACAGCTCTTTAAGTACCTCAGTGTGAAGCCATGTAGAACTAGCCAAAGGGGATGCTCAGTGTCCTAAATAGACATGACCTACATTTTAGACCTTTGCAAGATTTAGATACATATGGCAGGGACCTCCCTTTGCTCTGGATTTGAAATATAAACTTCTCATATGGTATGATTACACCTTTTCTCTCTTTATTTTATTCTGAAGTCTTATTTTGAAGCAAAACCATCATCTTGCTGTGTCATTTGGTCCTATTCTGAATACTGAAGCATTCACAAAAGGCATCATCTTATCTTTATCTTCCCCTCATGCCTGAAATTGGTGACTGGTCTCAGCTACTTCCTGTGCTGAAGGTCAGGATGAGTGGGGAAGCCCCACAAAATAAATCCAATTTAAGTAAACTAACCCAGTTAATGCAATCCTATCAAAATAAATCAAATTTATAATTTAAAACAATAAATAATGATATAAATAATAATATAAATAAATTTAGCAGGGAATTGCTAGTTTTGCTAACATTGTTCCTCGTGCTCCAAGCATGTCTCCAGCAGAGACAGGTAGGGACAGAGGTAAAAGAAAAGGCTTCCACGGGTGGGAGACATTCCTGCCAGTACATGGGGAGCAGGAAAAGCTGTTATTGTCCTGCACCCCCCTTTCTGAGGGAGGCTGCAGAAAAAGCAGGGTTGGCTGTGGTTTGGAATTACAGCTGCCTGGGGTTGGGTTTTCTCACTCCTTTGCACAGAAGCAGTCTGAGAAGAGTGTGAAATGCTGCCTATGAGACAAGAGGAAGGATGAGATGCTTCAAGCCTGGGGCAGCCAGGTGCTAAATGAGCCTCTGACCTCCTCTCCACCACCTTTTCAGCCTGTCAGCTCCACTTTCTCTACACTTAGGTGCATTTTCTGCAGTGATTTGACCTAAAATCTGGTATTTCAGCCCAGCAGAGAAGCTATGCAGTACCTGGGGGGGGGAGGGTTAGGTGAGGGGCTGGTTGCTGCCACCTGACAGAAGAGTGGGTCACACCCACCCTATTCTCAAGTTCGGGGATCTCTGCACTCAGTGTTGCAAGCGTGGGACAGGCCGTGCTCACCTCACTTCTGGATTGTCCTCCAGGTTCAAAGCTGTAGTATTTCTAAGCTCATCTTGGGCTTCCTTCCCCACTGCTAGTAGACATGGGTCTGTGTGGCAGTACAGTTGGTTAATGCTGCTTTTATGATATTCTACCCTTTGGGTTAGAACATTGCTATTAGGCATCAAATCCTTTGATATGTGCGTTTGATTTTTGTCACTTTGAGGCAAAATCTGAGAAAGCTGAATTGTCAGTTTATCCTTTAATCCTGATAGCTCAGGTAAGCTGGTGCCTTTCCTTTGTGAACCAACAGAGTAAAGCAGTGGGGAAATACACATTAATCACGAATGTAGACCACCCTGGATAGATTAAAGTGATGTTGAATTCTCCAACATCATACAAACTGAGCTGGTATCTACAGTGATAGATAGGCTAAGAGAAGATCAGCTGCAATTCAGTGTTGAGTGCTGACAGGCAAGTCAAACTAACATTTAATTTCCAAAGGGTATGGAAAAGAGTATTTTACCAATTTTCGAATAGGAATTAACTTGTTTTGATTTGATTTCATTTCATTTTGCTAAAGTAAAAGAGCCCTACTTCTACTGTAAATCAAACTAAAGAGCTTGGCTGCGATTTAAATGCCTACATATCTAATATGAGTGGTTTTGGCTGTGTTTTTGGCTGTGTCTACACTGTTGTGTGCTGCTCTTAAGAGTAGAACAAGACTATCATTGTTGCACATCCAGAGTTCTTGCCTAGAGGAGCCTGAAACCTGCTCTGGTGCAGTATTTTGGGAGGAATGAACATAAATGCACATTTATTGTAAGATNATAACCCCCCCCACCCGTCAGGGTGCCCTTACCTCAAAAGTGACTGGTTCCCGATCTTCCGTGGTTGTATTTGCCTTTGGGGTTGTGTGGGTGAGAAGACAACTCAGTCTACTTTCTCACACGACTTTCTGAGTTTTTCTGTACATTCTTAAAGGGTGTTCAACTAATACTTGAGCATCATCCAGATCTCATGGTACTGATCCTCCTGCCAGCACTGTGAGCTGAGGGAATGCTATCCCAGCAAAATCAAGGCAGAGAAGGCTGAGGTGGGCTTCAGATTTGCTAAGATACTGATGACAATTCAGTACTGGTACACCCTGAGTTTAGCTCTGCACTGCATTTGGAGCATTCTGAGGTGCTCTCAGTAAATGGAAATACAGATTTACAAGGCAGTTCTGTCCTTTGGGGAGCTCTGTCTACAAAGGATATATGTAATGAGCTAAGTCTTCTGAGAACTGTAGGCAGGAGACAGATGTACAAATCCCAAAAAGTTTTAAAATGTAAAGAGTTTCTGTTGGTAAGGCTCCACCTGTTCCTGTAGTGAAGTGGTCCTATTTACAGAGAGAATTAATTCTCTGGAACCCACATCTTGCCACTACCAAGTGGAATTTCTCTGAGCATTTCTTGAAAGAGACATTTGCAGTTTTTGAATGAAAGTATTTCCTAATGCAGCTCTGGGGTTCATGGATTAGTGCTTCAATCCCTAAATTAAAATAAGTTCCTTCACACTGTTTTCTCAAAAGTAAAACAAACAAACAAACAACAACAACAAAAACCCACAAACTAAAAAAGAATAGAATTCAGCCATTTCCATAATCTTCAATTGTTTGCTCTAATATGCTGGCTTCTGTGCCACCTACCCTTAGGTATCTCAAATTTCTTTGGACATGGTTTACGAAGCCTAACTGCTGGATACTGGATGTTGTTGATTTGGACTGTCTGGACCATGACTTGGAGTAGAAGTACTACATTGCTTAACACTGTGGAATAAAGCCAAAGTGTGAATTCCTTGGATGATGAAAAAATAATGGCAGTGTATTTCACACTGTCTGTGTGATGTAAGGCCTTGCCGTGCCCATGGGTCAGCTCTGTGGGGCACACTCATTTGGGGTCAGCTCTACGGGCCTGATGCATTTCAGATGTCTCAGATTCTCTGTGAATATACCCTATCTGTAGTTTTAGTAGGTGCGTTTCTGTTTAAGAATTTCCAAACTGCAGTTAAACATCCTTGCACCTTTATCCTTTATTTATTTATTTTTATTTCTTGGGTTGTATAGAGGATTCAGCATAGTAATATGTTGCATTTTCTACTCACTTGACTTCTGATTTCCTATATTGCCATGATGGTTATCCTATATTGCTATGCTGATTTACCCAAACAAGCTCAGATCTTTCTTTAGTCTGTTCCTGTATATGTCTTTCCAGTAAATAATGTCCATCCTACCTGGTGAATGAATGACTGGATGATTCAATTATATTGTCTCTTTTTCCTATATTTTGCATGTAAAGAATAAAGGGACTGTTAATAAACATTCTCAGTCTATGATGGCAAAGTCGAATATCTGAAAAAGCTTTTCCATAGTGTGGTTGTTAACATGCTGTGTGTGTCCTTGTGTTCCTTGTTACATGCAACATTTCTATGCTTAATTAAATTAAAAGCTTCTTGGAGTTACGGTCTTATTTTTGATTTACGTGCACACTGCAAGAACTTAACACTTCTTCTTTCCCTTTTTTTGGGGGGGGAGGGAGGGAGTGCTCTTTTGCATTTTTAGCATACTTCCCCCACTGTTGTTCATTCCTCACCTTAGGGTTACTCCTCCTCTGATGTATGAGGAGGAGAGCCCCAAGTCCGCCCACTCCTGCTGCTCTGTGCAGGTCTCTGCAGGGTTGTGCAAGGCTCAGACACGGGCACAGCTCGGGCCTGCTCTCGGCTCAGGGACAGCAGCCTGTGTTTCTGGGGAAGACAAAGGGCTGACGGCACCCAGTGACATCCAGGACTCCGCGCTGTGCTGTGGCCCATGTGCGATACGACTTCTAGGGCGGGCAGACCATCCCGTGCTTGTTGCCCGGGCAGCGGCACAGCCCAAACCTCCCTCAACTCTCCTTCTTCGCCCTCTGCCATGCAGCGACAGCCAGGACAGCCCCAGGGCTGTGACCCGCGTCCATCGCTGCCGTGGGCCGTGGCTGCGGTGGGGAACTCCCGGCTGGGCAGAGGTGGGAGGTGACGGCCACCGGGGACTGATTTGTGCCAGGGCAGCGGCCCCGCACCCGCCCGGGCAGCGCCACAAACCGCCCCGGCCGCGCGCGTGCAGCGAGCGCCCTTCAGCGCCGGGCGCGCGG
>VXBC01005919.1:152304-179441 GCA_013399945.1 Ploceus nigricollis | reverse complement strand
CCCGGCCGCTCCAGCTTCCCTCGTCCCGGTGTAAACCCGGACCCAGCCCGCTCCAGCTTCCCTCGTCCCGGTGTAAACCCGGACCCAGCCCGCTCCAGCTTCCCTCGTCCCGGTGTAAACCCGGACCCCGCCCGCTCCACTTTCCCCCGTCCCGATATGACCCCGGGCCTCGGCCGCTCCAGCTTCCCTTGTCCCGGTGGAAACCCGGACCCCGGCCGCTCCACCTCGGGTGGAGGAGAATCAAGAAGGGAAAAGGTAAACTCCGGGGTCTGAGATAAGAACAGCTTAATATTTGAAGCAAAATAAAGTATAATAATTATACGGATCATACTCATCATAATAGTAACAAAAACAGCAATAACCATAATAATGATAATAACTGTAATGAAAAGCAGAGAGCGGAGTAAAGCCCAAGAGGAATAAGTGATTCCCAACGCAATTCCTCATCACCCACTGGCCGATGCCCGCCCCATACCTGAGCAGGCATCGGCAGCTCCCAGTGAACGCCCTGCCAGTTTAGATCCTGGGGACTATGTTCCCTGCTCTGGAATATGGCCTTGGCCAGTTGAGGTCAGGTCGCCTGGCTGTGCTTCCTCCTGGCTTTCTGTGCAGCTGCTCACTGGCAAAGCATGGGCCACGGCAAAGTCCTTGACTTGGTGTAAGCACTATTAGCAGTAACTAAACATCTGTGTTGTATCAGCATTATTCTCAAAACACAGCACTGTACCAGCAGCTAGGAAGAAAATTAACTTTATCCCAGCCCAAACTAGGACATTCTAGTAGGAAAATTTTTACCAGTGGATGGGGGTAGGGGGTAAAGGGAGGTGTGTGTTCAGTTATCTACATTTCTTTGAGCTTTTGGGGTTGTTTTAAATGGATTGAACGATTCTACAAAATTATAATAATTTTCTGCTGTAAGGTTTTTTTCCCCCAAACTCCCATTTCAAGAAATAAAATGAGCCATTTTGAGCCCTAAGTCCATTTTAGGGGTTCATCTGTTCTTGGGATTTAATTTAGTTTTATTACATTGAAAGAACCAATATGTTACTATAATTCAGAAAATGCTTCAACTGAACTAGGTGTAAAGGCTTTTTTTCTATTTGTTTTCTTTTCTTTTTTTTCCTTTTTCTGCTTAGTACTTAGTTAATGGTGCTGTAAATAGGAAAGCTGTACCTGAAGTACAATTTTGGATTATGGTATCTGATTATGGAGGGGATTATAAACTACATTAGCTGTAAATACATTTGAATATCATACATGGTGCATAGAGTAGATCTTGTGCAGCTCTGTATTTTCCATTTTCTTTTTGTGTCATTTTTTTGTTCGTCAATATGTGGTCTCTGTTTATGAACATATAATTATATCTGAAAATGTAGAAGAGAAGTTATCACAGCATCATTTTCAAATCCTGTTTAAGCCATCTGCTTTCTAGGTGTTGACTTGTTTTCTGATTACATATAATAACCATAGAATAGTGAAAAAATAATAGCAAAAGTGAAAATGTGATGCATGCAGTAAAAAAATGCAGTTTACATTATTTAGCACATATACTTTTACAATACATTTTGATAGCAGAAGTGTTCCTGCAGGAATTAAGGTGGCAAAACAGGAATTTCATGGAAAGAAACTTGAATATACCAAAGGAAATTAATCCAAGCCCTTATTTTTCAGATGCATGCTTCAGACTGGGTAAAGTTTATTGTTTCCTTTGTATTGTAGATTCACAAACTTAGAAATACTGCATTAGTTTTAGTATTAGTTTTAATGGCTCTCAGTTCCTGTTCTGCTTTGTAAGTAAACTATTGCCATTAGCATGAGTGGGCTACTTCCCTTTGCAGTGATTTAAAGAATTAAATTACCAGATTAAAATTAAATTTATCTACAGCCTTGCATTCACAGGCTGAGCCTGAGATGTAAATACATCTTCCTTGCTTATAAGGAAGAAGATACATGTTATCCCATGCAAAGTAATCCAGTAAGAAATACATTATGAATGATTCATAAAGACCATGACCTTTTCCAAGGCCAGCTATTTAAATATATTTATTTGAATATAGGGTAGCTGTAATCTTGAAAGCCATCTGCTTTATTCTGTTGGGTTTTTTCCTAGTATTTCTTTTGTAGCCACTCGGTGTTCTTTTCTAAGCATGTAACCACCAGATGCTGTGGTTTCTCTGGAGCAGACCAGCTGCAAACATACAATGACCTCAAAAGTCATGCTTTCAGCTCACTGTTTGTGAATATGTGGCCCCAGTGTGCCTTTGAACGGTATTTTGTACTATTTTATCTTTCAGCTTGTAATTATTTTCAGCATCGGATACTTTACAGCTACAGATCTAGTAACTTACTTGACGAAATATCTGGCACCTGATATGAATGCATGCAGTTATCCTGGTGGCCAGAACTCACTGGTAACTACAAGAGCCATGCAAATGAAGAAGCCTGTGTGTTTGGAGGCTCAGGGTCCAGTCTGTGCTTTGTGAGGGCTTAAGCAGAGCTTAAGCTACTCAAAGGTCTTCCATCCTCACTATGCCCCAAAACCATTTAAGAACCCAAGCCAGTGGTTCTGAACCTTCTCTGTATATCATGGCAGAGCAAGCTTTGGGGAATCTCCCCATTGATATTATCACCTTGGCTAGGATACTCCTAAGGTTGAGGAAAGGAAATTGATGTCGGGGAAGAGGGGGGTATAAACTACTGTAGGAATAACTCTAGCCTCAGAAATAATTAAAAAAAAAAAAAGATGAAACCCAGGAAAATTTAGTAATGTTGTGTTTCTTCAGAAAGAAAAGCACCAAGTAAAACTGGGGACAGGGCCAGTGCATTGTATTTGCTTTTGGCAAACGTGATATGGAATCTTTGTATTGCGATCAGATAAATTTACTTTGCAAGAGTAAATTTTTGCTGCAGGGGAAGGGTGTGCACATAACAGATTTAGTGGAATATGTGTTTTCTATTTAAATATATAAATTAGAACTGAGTGCAAAGTGCTGTTTGCACATCAATAATTGCTTTGTGTCTGACTGCCAGCCAGGCTTGACTGCTCAGCAAACACCAAAGAGGGGCTGATTGCTGTCTTCATATCTGCTCTTTGTCCTTGACTACTGCATGCAGTTTTGGCTTGAAAAACGTGTTTTTGCTGCAGAGTAACTGATTGACACAAACCATCCTGAGGTAAAGTCACTGTAGGGAAAATCCACTATAAGTTTTTCTCAAAAATTGAAGTATCATGAGGATAAATTACGTCTATGGCATGGTTGGTCCCACATAGTTTATGACACGATGCAGCTAAAGTGCTTTTTCTTCATCATAGCTTCATGTTACACAGCTTATATGTTAGTTACCTTTCAGGGTCATATTATAGCTTTTTCTGCCCAGAGGAGTAAAAGCTTCCAGCAAAGCTCCACAAGAGTTTATAACTCCACTGTCATTTGAAGTGGAGCATGGATATATGTCTCATTTTGGTTAGGCAGTTGGTCTGTGACAGTCTAAATTTCAGGCAAAAGCAAGTTGTTTCCAGGACTATGGACATGGATGTTATTTATCCTCATGGCCAGTACAAGGAACCTTTTTTCGTTGGTGTGCATGCCATAAACTTCAATGACAGATCCCTGTATTTACTTCTGTTGTATTTTAATCAAGCCACACAGAAATTCACCACAGATCCAAATTATAGAGAGGACTAAACCCATTAGTCACCCATTCCTTTTAAAAATAATAAATAGCAATCAAGCTTGGAGTTACTCAAATAAAGGCTGCAGCTAATATATCACTGATAAAAACCAAGCAGTTATTTTTATTTTCATTAAGCTGGTTTGAAAAAAAAATTAGCAGAAGTGGGCAAACAACAGCAAAGGGAAAGAAGGATAGAGAAAGATCTGGAATAACTTCTGAAAGGTTACATAGCCTGGAATGGGTCAGTCTGGGAAAGAAAGTGCTGGGAGAGATCTAAAAATCACAAGTAATAGGAAAAAGGTGAACAAGGAGACCTCTTTCTCCTCACATAGAAACAAGGAAACAAGGGAGCATCAGCTGGAACTTGCAGGGGGCAGGTTGGAGAGGTGCAAGGTGAGGGCTCTGCCTACGGTGAATAAACAAGTTGCAATACCTCTTGCTTCAGAATTCTTTGGGTGCCAGGCAGGAGTTTTAAAGTATTGCAGTGGGTGAATTCAGGGCAGGGTCAGGTTAACACAAGGGCTCTTAAACACAAATGGCTCACCCCAGCTTCTGATGTCTTCTGGCTGCTCTAAAGATGCATGAGGGTGTCCATAATGTCTCCCCAGGGCTGGTGCAGGATATGTGGTGGAACTGTACATGTCAGACAAGGGAGCTGGAGGCCTGGTGGGGCGTCTTTGGGCACCTGGTGTTGGGAACTCGAGGGTCATGGGTATCCCAGCAAGGCATGAGCCAAGTGCCAGGGCTTAGGCAGCTCTAATGAGATGTGATAGGTGATCTTAGCTGGTGTCTTGCTCAGTGGACAGGTGAAATGCTTGTGTCGCTGCAGCATGGGAGGCAGGTAGAGGAGAATGTAAACAACCTTAAAATGAGGCAAGAGCTGTCTTATGATACGTACCAGGCAAAGCTATTCGGTTTTGTGTCTGAGCACTAAACTAGAAGAAACTGCAGGTTTTGATTTTCAAAATATCTCTTGGGTTGCCAGGATGTGTCAAATCTTTGAAACATTTTATTTAGGATTCACTAGCTTTGTAGGCTTAGGGCAGATTGTTTCCATTCTTCATGGTAATTTCAACACAATTCTGGACCTATTCTAGGGGCTGTCACTGGTGGGTGCAGTCAGGTCTGCTGGTGTGCAGCTCACCCTGGCCTGGGCCCTTGGCTTTGCTGGTCCTGAGGAGCAGCTTCAGGGCATCAAGGGGGAATGGAAACCCCATTTTTTTAGCAGTGAGCATGAGGCAAACCAGCACAAGGATCTGACCTCTCTGCCAGCACTGTAGGACACACAGTGCAGGGATGGGAACGACCTGGGCAAGGCAGGAGACAGTGGCTCTGGTTCTCTGCAGCCTGCTGAAAGCCCAGCATGCATTTCATGTTCAGCAGCTGAGGTAAATGTAGTCAAGTCCTGTGAACTGATCCTGGGGCTGGTCCTTCCATCAGGGACAGAAGCCAAACTTGCTCTTTAAACACCAGCCCTTCCTCATGAGCTCATATCCCAGGAAATGGCCCCTAATTTACTTCCCAGGTCTTAACATGGAGCACTTTGGCTTGCACCAATGTTCCAGAGCTGCACAGTTTTGCTGTGCTCTTTGCTATTCTCTTTCTGCTGGTTGTGTGGAGGAGAGCATGGATATATTCCATGCCATTGCCCTGCATCAACCATTGCCCTGTGCTCTGGAAGAGTGGAAATGCCCTGAAAGAGTAGAAGTTATGGATGGATGGATGGCACAAAAGAGCAGAGAGGTAATGCTGCTTCAGACTTGCCTTGCTGTTACTTACCTGTTGCAGTCAGCTTGTTCTCTTTATGGTGGCCAAATTAGAACTTTCCATTGCAAAACCAGGAATGCATCTGTCTTTGGTGCTAGTCTACAGCCAGTCTTTCTCCTTATGAGCCTCAAATCTTCTCTTGCAGTTATTACTCTATATTTACTGTGGATTTTGTGAAGTGCTGTCTGAGGGCTGCATGGGCTGTGAACTGCCTTGGAGAGCCACGCATTTTGATTGCGGCAACACTTTCTGAAAGAAAGCTTGTCACAGGCTGTAACTAGAGCCCACTGATAGTGGTTCTGTTTTAATGCAGTTGAAATAGATTGAAATGAGCAGATCCAGTGATATAGGAGTTTAACTGATTCTTTCTTGATTCTGAGTGATGCTTTATAAAGCAGCATCACTTGGATAATGACCCTGCTTTGAAATCTGTGTTTCATGCTCTAAAATTTTGATAAACTGTCTTGTTATAGTCTTATACTTTTTTTAGAAGTAACCACTCCTGTATATTATGCCAAACCACTGTAATATACACTTCTGTGTAAATGAAAGACAGGAACTTAAACAGATACCAAATACAAAATGCCTGAAAGACCAGAGATTTCAAATGTCTATTTCTTTTTAAACACTTAAAATAAGCCTTTTAAAAAAAAAATATATATATGTCCATCAAGTTTTAATAGAAAAGTGACTTGCTGATTTTGTCATAAATGGCCAGGCTGTAACCTGTACTCAAATAATATAATCTAACTCAAATATTGTGGTTCCTGGTTGCTTACTTAACAGATGGCATGTTTGCAGAGATAGAATCATAGAATTGTTTAAAGACCTTTAAGATAATTGAATTCAGCCATTAACCTAACACTGCCAGGTCCATCACTAAACTGTGTCCCTAGAGTCTAGCTTTGCCTCATTAAATTCCACCTAGGTAGTCTGAAGTTTTTAGGATTTAGGGTAATTTAGTTGGTCCAAATAGCTACTGCTACTGGACGTTGTAGATGTGTATATATATGTATAAATGTATGTATCCTCTTGCTAAGGTACCTGTTACAGAATTCACCACTACTTCTTACCTATTTTTATGTGAGCTGTCTTCCCCCCACCTATTATCCAGTCAGTGAATGTATGATATCATGTGGATTATGTGCTATTTTCTTAAGCTTCAAATAAGGAAATTAGTTCTGAGTGGGATTTTCCATGGTAGATTTAACCTAGAGTATGAATAAATATACCTCATAGCCTGTTTTTTTTCTGAGTTATGTTTGCTATATATGCTGAAAGATTTGTAAATACAGTTTGATTGCTATTGGTTCCATTTAGTCTTCCTTTACAGAGTACTGTGTTATACCACACTAGAAATGCTAGCTAGCTCGTGTGCAGACCAAGGCACAGCAGATGATAAGACCAGGCTATTTCATCAGAGCCTAGATGAAGTCAAGCAAGGAGTGTACTTATTCTGAGCTCTGAGAGCAAAAACTCTCATGGGCATTTAAAAAAACCCTCCAACAATGATACAAAAACCCCAACTCACTTAGCAAATCTCATGGGAATCAGAAGGTCCTGATTCCTTCATTGATTTGCTGAAGGGATACAGCCTTGTGCTAAAAGAGATGTCTCTCAGGGGAAAGGAGAAAAACTGTTATGTCATTTTGATTCAGGAATCAAAATGGGGTTGTTGGGTTTGATTTCTGCACTACCCTCTTCCTTCTCCTGTTTGTATTGTGAGCAGCAAACCCCACAAACCATGCTCCAGCTGTGCTCTTCAAAGACAGTTCCTTTCTATTAAAGCTCAAATTGCTCTGTACCTCAAGGAGATGTGATAGAAGTAGGAAGTTATTTTGCAGCAGCTGTGATCTCCTGCCTAAATCCTAGAATTTACAAGATATACAATTATTTATCTGTGGGGTTCATTCTGTGAAACTGCTTTCCCACTAGTATGGTGCACAAAGCAAGCATGCTGGAGAGCAGCCCAAATTTCTAGCAATTAAATAACAGCAGCATTCCCAGCTAAATGTAGAGGTATTCAGTTCCCTCTCCTGTCGAAATGGGCTGAGTCTTCTGTCTTCTAGTTTACCAGAAACTGGTCTGAGGGTCTTAGTTCATTCTTTTTGGTGAAGTCCTTTGGAGTTTCTCCTTTTGCAAAAACAATTAAATCTTAATGGAGCAAGATAAAAAAAAAAGTTAAAGCTGGTTGTCAGGAGCATTTCTCTGAGGAAGGGATTGCCTGTGTTCTGAATGCTTAGTGCTCCATACTCACGAATATAGTTACATATGCACTACAAGAAGAACTAATTTTTAACTATCCCATTCTGTGTATTTTTCTCTGGTAAAAAAAATACCAAATAAAAGATAACCCAAGGGAAAAAAACCCACAATTACCCACTGAAGATAGAAGAGCTGTAGTAAGAGGAATCAAGAAGTTAATGAGCATTCACCTCCGTGACAGCTGCTGGTTGCTTGACTCTAGTCAGCTATGGAAACAACTTAAAACCCACTTCCTTACCTCCTGTCAGTCTCTGAAATGTTCCAGTGTATTTTGTGAGAAAGAGCATAGGCAGCCACGTAGGGAAGAAAATTCCAGCTGGGGAAGTCCAGGAGATTGAAAGTGAGTGCCTAAGGGAACTGGGCTTCAGGTCACATTGCTCACTCAATTATTTCCATAGCCAAGGCTATGCCCTGGTTCACTGCAATGATCTCAGGATTCTCATTTTATGCAACTGTTTTCATGAAAAGATGCATTCCTAGTTCCCTAGTGGAGTTTTTCTGATTACAGTAGGTAATCAGAGGAGAAAGAGAGGACTGCTGAATCTAGCAGCACCTGGGTCCAGAAATGTGTACCGTTTTGTCTCCTTATCTGTCAGTGAAACATACAGCACTCTCTAATATGTGACTATATAATATCACAGTTATGTAAAATATAGAGTTGCTTATTAGGGAAATTATTCTAAACATATGCTTGATCCATATTCACTGAGGGACACTAGAGCAGAGAGGCAGCAAGCATGACACAAGCATGGTGGAGCTCTGACAAGGAATCTGGAAGCCACACCAGGGCAGAGAGAAGAGAAAACATCTCTTGTTATCCACAGGGCTGGCAGAAAGTGGCTGGGCTTGAGCACATTGACCTTTGGTAGTGCCTTTCTAATGCCCATGTTCAAAGCTGCACACAATAGTAATCTGGCTCTTCAACCTGGACAACGGCATTTCAGTCTAGACTTCATAAGGAGGCGTGTGATTTTTATGAATATCAGTCTCTGCCAGGTCCTTTTGCATTAATAATCTATTTTGCATCTTGCAGGGGTTGCTGGGAACATGTCTCTTCTCATCAGATACTCCCACATCAAGTAGACTTGAGAGTACCATCATTCTATACAGTTTGTTACGATCAACGCTCTTCTGACCATTGCTTACGTGCTAGACTTCTTTGCACATATTTTCGCCATAAACTACCATCACTGAGGATCTTCTGGAAAATAGTAATTGTTTAGGAATTCAGGTTTATTTTTAAGAAAGCACAATTCACAAAGGTGATTTGACCTCTTTCTCATTCCTGCCTAAGATTTTACATTTTCATCTATGTATACACCACTCAGTTGTTCTGTCAATAGACTAAGTGATTATGGTTGTTCCATTTTTTTTTTTTCCTGATAGCAGCTCCTTTTAAAAGTAAAACCCTGGACACATTGAATGAAAGATACTAACTATAACTTTCATTGTCCATACTCTCAAAGCAAAGTTTTATCCAATTAGGAACTTAACTATTAGTGCTTCACACATTACCTTCTGCCCTGCTGCATGGAGGCTCACTGTCTCCCTGGTTTGCAAATGTCCTTCCATTCCCATTTCCTCTAAGAGATGTCACGAGAATGACTTAATGGGAATTGATCTGTTCAGAGGGAATGAATGAAATGTTTTATAGGCTGGCTACTGTCTTGTTAGTGAGAACATTCTTAAAACACAACGTGATGACAGCTCGGATAGTGAAGAAAAAGCTCAAATTCAACTGCTTGAAATGCCTCAAGCATTCAAAAAAAAAAAGAAAATAAAACATGGAGTTTCTGAAAGAATCTTTTTGGAAATGGAAATGAACTTTTCCCTTTGAAAATGAGCTAAGCATTGTAAACTATGCAAATTTTCCAGCAAATTCTGCTGTACTTTTCTGAGTTTTGTCAAAACTTGGCAAATGAAGATAACCTGAAATGTGATATATTATTTTTAGCTTTTACAAAAATAGATTGCTTGAAATTTGGAATGCCATGTTAACAAAATCATCTTCAGCTTTACAGAAACACTTTAATGGAATACAGAAACAAGGGTTATTTCCTTATTTTATTTCAAAATGGAGATAAATTAAGAACCTAATTAAAATGTGGCTAGCTTGGCCACAGTTTAGGAGTTTTTGTGGAACAAAGCCTTTTTTCACTTATTTAAAAAACTGACATAAAATATAGGAGGTTATTGTAAGCAGAAGTGCTCTGAGGTAATGAATTAAATCAAACTAATCTTAATTTGCTCCTTTATTTTAATTGTATTTCAAAATTCATATTCTACTGCAAGCAGAGATGGTCTTTACAATTTTATACTCTCTGAGAATGCAGGAAAAACCATAAATTGGAATTTGTACAGTGAACTGTCAGTAAAATTTAGCTTTGTTCAGAGATCTGGAATAATAATTATGCTATATGTAAGTCACATTAAGGCCTCTGTGGAGAATGAGATTGTACAACTCTTAAGATAATACATAATTGATTTTATCTTGGAAGTGTATGCTATTGCTCTTCTTTGTATCAGAGGAATGAATCTGACAGACAAAATACTACATTTAAAACACAAAAGACAATCATTATCCTTTGATTTCCTCCCTGTCCTTATGATACAATCGGAGTTCTTTCTCCTTATTTTCTCCTACTGGAGCTCAAGTTAGGTTGCCTCATTTTCTCCCATTGAATTGATGGTTATTTAGGAGGTGTAGTAGCAATTGTATTACCATCAGCACTTCACCTTGAGAAACCCATCTGGAAGTGTGCATGTTCTGTAGCAATTTCTTGGATTTCTTTGCATAATGATTACACTAATTATGATTGTATTCAGAATAAAATGGCAAAATGGTAGTAAAGGTGTTCATTCCCTATTTAGGAGAAGTGCACAGGAGCAGCAACAATGGGCACAGCAACCTTGACTCTTCAAGGCACTCCCTGTTTCTCCAGCCCAGCTCTCCCTTTTTGTGAAGTGGCTGAGCACTGCTTGTTGTCTTGGCAAAAGGCAGACAGCTCTCCGTGAAAGCTGTGACCCTGCCTTGGGTGATGGAAGTCTTCCAAGCTTTTCCAAGTTGAGTAATCCCTCCCACAAAAGCTATGGAGGAAATAGCTGAGGCTGCTTCTGAACCACTAGTGTGGATCCTGGAGAGCTAAGAAGACTTCAGAAATTTCAAAAAGTGCTATAATATAGTTCAAATGTCAAGGGTAGAAAATAGGACATAGAACACATACACAGCCCCTCTTACATGAATCTGGATTCCACTGTAGTGCTGGAACAGTTACCCTGGAAGACTCAACAGAAAGGATAGGTTAACAAACATAAATAATGCCAGTCAATATGGTTTGACAGCAAGGAAGACTTGTCAAATAAATCCATTATGTTTCTTTGACAGGACTACAGATTGGTTGATGGAAACAACTGTGTGGATACAGAAGCAATTTCATTTCTCTGAAGTATTTGGCTTGGTATCAGAGGGTATTTTGATTAAAACCTACAACTGTGTTAGGAGGAATAAACAACTGTCTCATTTTAAGGTTTGACTATGTCTTTTCCTGGGAGGGATCTACAGAGACTGGTTATTGACTGAAAGCTGCTCAGTACTTTGGCAGTGGTCTAAATGAAAACATGGCTGGTAAAGCATACAGAAGGCACATAGATGCTACAAAATTATGTAGATTCTTCTCTAAATAGTTTCAGTTCATTATTTTGCTTTGTTAATTCAAGTGCAATATAATGAATTGAGAATGAAGATTGAAGGCATATGAGCAAAGGGTATGAGGCAGAAGCTGAGATTAAGTTTTGTCCCTGATGGCAGGGTGGCAGTCTGAGTGCTGCAAGGTGCTGGTGGCACTCCCAGCAGACATGCAGGTGCTGGGGGGGTCCTGGGGGGCAACCCACAGCAGCAGAGCTCTGTGAAGGGCATGCCAGCAGGGATTTCTGTTCCTGGGGAAGGGAAGGTGGGGAGGTCCCCAGACCGCTGAACACAAATCTAGAGCAGAGTAAAAGGATCTGACAGGAGCTTGCTTTCCTACCTCGCAGGCAAAAACACAGCAAGAACCTATGGCTGAAAATTAAGTTAAATTAACATCAGTTTTGGTGAGGGACTTGGGGATTTAGCCTCAGCTCTCTATGTAGAGCTTGAAATATGAACAACAGCCTAGGTAGAAGTGGATGATGCAGCAGGATGAAGCAGATAATAAGCCTGAGGTCAGGCACCACATTTGCTACTCCTTGCTTCCAACCTCTCAGTACCTGCGACTTTTACAGCAGGATTTTCTTTCCAAATGTGTGTTTTATCTCTCCAAACATGGCTTTTCAGGTAAGGTGTATGTAGTTTCTCAGAGTGACAGTGCTATTACTGTGCCTTCCAACTTAGGGAGAATTTTAAAATAGAAATAAACTGGGCCTCTTGTCTTAATAAGATAATAGGAAGTCCAGTCCAAAGCCTCTTGAAATTGCTGGTAATTGATTTCTCTTTCAAAGGTTTCAGAAGAACCCAGAAAAGTATGGAACAGACTATGCTCAAGTCTACTGACTAAAACAAGATGTATACTATTATATGCATTTGAGATGCAGCATGTGAAAGCGTATTGTAAATTTCTAGTAGCAGACTTTCAAATGCAAATATTCATATGAATGCTTTTAAAAACAGTAATGATACTTGACAGTGAAGGCTGAGAACAAAATTTTTTAAAAATCCACATTCACATGTTTATGTGTAGGCTAGATAAATGTGTGCAAATATGCTTATAAATATTATAATAAAAATCTTTCATGCCTATTATCATACAATATAAAAGAAGCAAAATGCAAAACTGACTGGTGAGTAACTATAGTATTTAAACCAGCAGAAATAAACAATTTGTTTTTAAAATTCAGAACATATAGAAGTCCTAGATAAGGTATGTATTTGGAAAATAGAGTCAAGCTCACTGTGGTGCAATAATTTTCAATTTTTTGAGCCACAGTGTACACTGCTGTGGATCCTGTGTAGTCAGCCTTGCAGTCAATGGAGAGAACAGGCTTTCAGAGATGGCTCATCTGTCTGCCATAGAAACCCATCTGGATGTCTCTCTCAGGGTGCCTGCTTCTCTCTGTTGCCCATGGAGAGCATGAATATGAGTCATGTGAATCCCATCCGCTGTATGTACAGCACCTTCATGGCTGTGGTGGTTTGGCTTTTTGGTACTCCCAGCCCCTCTGGCAGCTCTCTGTGGCATTGGGGGGTCCCTGCTGTCTGACCCATGGGCTCCTGCCCACAGCCCTCTCTGGTCCCCAGGCTCACTGCTGCTGTGTGACGAGCTCACCATCACAGTCCTGGGCCCAGAGCTGCTGCACTGCAGCCATGCTGGTTGTCTGCTTTCAGGTTTTCCTTGGGGCCACAGTCACTGGCTTCTAAACAGTCTGTTAATTGTGCATCAGGGATCTAACAGCATCATCATCAGTGGGGGAGTTGTGGGTTATATCCTGGCAGTTCTCAGAGATCAAATGTACCCAAGCAGTACTGTGAGACGGCTGCCTGTTTTCCCTTTCTCTACCAAAAATCACAGATCTGTTGGAGGCTAACAGGTCTTCAGCAAAGGATTCTATGTATGAAGACTTCAGTGGTCATCTGAGAGGCTGGAGAGCAAGCAGAGATGTGAGCATAGAGAGTGAAATGAGGTGGATGTGCTGGTGGATATGAGGCGGCTTTTTGTTGGGTGTCATGCAGGCTGACATGCAAGAATTCATGTTCATGCATAAAGCACTGCCAATTTTTAGATTTCGTTGTCATTATACATCCACATTTTACAGTTTTTCAGGGAAGAAATAAATTGTTCAGATAGAGATACACAGCTGCAATGAGCTAATGAAGAGCAGAGCAGTTCCTGAGATAAAGGAGTTTCTGGTAGAGTTTCAGTGCACTACTGGGAGCCTCCTCTCTGCAAGATGACTCCAGAGCTCGCTGCATCAGGCATTGCTGTTAGAATGCAGTTACTCTAGTGGAGGCATCCTGCTGTCCTGATCTCTTCTCATAACCATCCCTCTAGAGCTGAGGAGCTCTTGATCTTCCAGAACTCCCTGACTTATGTCCAAACCCTTGGTTGCTGCGGCCTGACCTTTAGCAGCACTCGAAGACTCCTGTGGATATAGAGGCCAAGGCTGAGGTCTCTCTGGAGGGCTGAGCTGTTCCTTTTTCCCTCCAGAGCTGTGTCAAGACTCTGTCTCATAACAGCTTGTGCACAATCCCTTTGCATTTCCCCCATGCTGCCATTTCATTCTGCAGAGGCTGTGACAGTTTCAGTCAGGGACAGGCAGGTTTCTGGCAAAGCCTTTAATACATGAATCAGACTTTATTCTTAGGGAAAATAGAAGAGACAAGCACATGCAAACTGCCCCTCATATATCAGTATCTCCTTTCCTTGAAGCAAGACAAACAATTCAAGGTTGCAATAAAAACCATAAACAAGTGTATGAGCTTGCAAAGTGTTCATGAAATAAAATAGAAATGTTTGAGTTCCCCAAGGCAGATCCCCAAACTGTCATATTTAATGTCTATTATTAGATCAGTATGTTAGTTTACAAGCATCTAGGGAGAGGTGAGCTGGGTGGAACAATACCATATCTTGTAAACACATATCAAATGGTATGAATAGTAAGAGCCCACAGAATATACAGGATGTGCTCTACAAGCTCTATATATGCAGGCAGAATAAACAAGATGCATTTCACTTTAATTTTTATATGTTTTGCATTAATAATATGATTTTTTTCAGTTAAACAAATGCATCGAAATGCTCTGGATATTAAAAAACATGCCTTGAAAATACACAGGGTTCCTTTGTCAGTTTATTGTCAGTATATTGCATGGTGAGTTGCTCTTTACGACCCTTTTTAGCAACTTTTGTCCACTTCATGTACATTTCATAGAATCATGAATCATGGAATATGCTGAGTTGGAAGGGATCCATCAGGATATTTGAGTCTAAATCCAAGCCCTGCACTGGACATCCCAAGAGCCACATCATGTGCTGTTTCTGAGTCTTGTCCAAATGCTTTTTGAACTCTGTCAGTCTTGGTGCTGTGACCACTTCCCTGAGGAGCCTGTTCCAGTGCCCAAACGCCCTCTGGGTGCGAAAAATTTCCCTGATATTCAGCCTAAACCTCCCCTGACTCAGCTTCATGCTGTTTCCTTGGGTCACCAGTGACCACAGGGAAGAGATCAGAGTCTGCCCCTCCTCTTCCCCTCATGAGGAACTTGTAACTGCAGTGAGGTCTCCCCTTGGTCTCCTCCAGGCTGAACAGACCAAGTGACTTCAGCAGCTCCTCATACAGGTTCCACTCAAGGTGCCTCACCATTCCTGTGGCTCTCCTTTAGCTTAGTATCTTTCTTATATTGTGGCCCCCAAAACTGCACACAATTTTCAAAGTGAGACAGCCCCACTACAGAGCAGAGTGGGACAATCCTCCCCCTTGTTTGGCTGATGATGTTCTTCCTGATGCACCCCAGGTACAGTTCTCCATTTTTTTTTCCATGAAGCATTTTTAGGACTTTTTGTCATGGACATTTCTGTCACCCTCCCCAATATATTTATGTAAATACTTTTTCCTTTGTGTGCTTGCATGCCTTTCTATAAAAATATTTATATTGTTGAGTAAATCTCATCCTTACAGTTAATTAAGAAATTATGTCAACAGAGGCAGAAAGTTGTCACCAAACAAGGGTCTCCTGCACTCAGAGTGCCATAGCTAATGTTAAGGCATTTATTAAAAATAAGTGTAAAAGCAGAGCAGACGTGCTCTGAATGTGAGGCATGCATGCAACAGTGCTCCCTCCAGTGACCCCTACATTTCCTGCATGAGGGGATTAATTATGGCAATGGCCCCCCGCCCTTCCCAGTACATTACTGCAATGTGTTCAAAAGAGCTGCCTTGTACATGCAGCTCATGAATGAATCCCCACATTTCAGTCACCCCCTCACTCCCTGTGTCCAAATGTGAGCTGCTCTCCATCTGGAGTAAGGAATGGAATATCTTTCCTATCTAGATGACAGCTGTAAAATATGTCCCTCTGTCTTTCCAGTTCAGTCTGCAATCTTCCTTTGAATTTTGGGATCCACTCCAATTTTGCAGCACTTTAGATGTTGCAATGATGGCTGATCAGTGACAGCTGCTATAGGAAGCCCTAATACAGATTAATCATTTTTCTCCATTCACTCCAATTTCTTGACTTTGCTTGCTTTTATTGAACCTTCATTTTCAAACAGTGTGTGCCATCTTTTCCTTTTCCCAGGGATATGTGAGCTTCCATGTAGGATCAGATTAGAGATCCTACCAATGTAATACCCTGCCTAAAAAAGGTTCTTCAAAAGAAAGCAAAACTCCCATTTGGCAGACTTGTAATTAAATATGCCTTTGCGGGCAAATTTTCTGAAACGACTAACAGCTCTATTGAATTTTAGATAAAGAGAATATAAATTTTATACAAAGAAGACATAAATTTTATATAAAGAGGATACAAATTTGTGGGCCAGTGCTGCACATTCTTTATATTTTGCAATGAAGTAGCAACAAAAAATACTAATTCAGAGAAACATGTAGTGTTTCTTTTCAAAATGGTTTTGTTTTCTGCCTTTGCAAGCCAATAAGTTAAGTTCCACCGTATTAGCTGTATTTCTTCAGTTTGTTTTTAACTTCTGAAAATTAGAAATCATCCTTCCTTGTCATTTTTACTTTAAGGGAACTAGGCTGATTGAGCAGCTTCAATACGTGTAGATGCTTTAGCTTCTGCCAACATCACTTTGCTATGAGCAGAGTTTCAAAAAAAAAATCCATCTTCTTGTTAGGAAATATAATTGGTGCCAAGCACGTGTTACATATACCTCTTTCTGCTGTCTGCTTACCATCAGATAAGATAAAAGATTGGAAAGAGCCCAGCTGAGAACTACTGTGCACAAAAAATTGATCTAATCAGAAAACCCACCAAGAAACCAGGAGTCACCCCTGTTGCCTCCACCTGTCTGCAAATGATGTTTCTTCTTCTGCTTTCATTCCTTTTTGTCTTCCCCATAGCCATCTTCCATGGACTGCATTTTGAACCCAGATTTAACTCTTTATTGCCAAAAGATCACTTCTCTCCTGACTTCCTTTTGTGCTTGCCTCCCTCCTTCCCCCAGGTATGTTCTCATCTGATGTGCAGTGTAATTGCGGTCTTACTTCAGACAGTTTTTACTCTTGCATTTTGCTTGCTGAATTCCATCCACACTCCCCTGTTCCCTGTGAATGCAGTGCTGAAGCGCTACCCTGTTATTCTCTCCATTTCATGCTCTTCCCTCTTCACACTCAGTACTGCAGCTGGTAGCATTATGTGATACAAATAAAATAACTGATTAACTGATTAGCTCTTTTCTCTCTTTGTGAAACAGTTATATAAACTGATTCTCTTTGTTGTCAATTTATACACAAGCCTTTGCTGAGTAGTTGAGAAACATATTTTCTAGTCTGTGGGTACTTCACAAACTGCTTACTTTGATTATTAGCTTTTCAGTCTGTGATTAGTCATCTAAATCACAGGGTATCAGTATTGCCAACTTTAAACATTACAGAATCATGAGTCAGCCTCAAAAAATCATAGGATTGTTTAAAAATTATGTCGGTTTTTTCCTATTAAAATACTTTTGCTGTTTGGATTTCACTTGGCTTTTGAGCCTTTAAATTACATTTGCTTTAAATTTCTTTGCAAGTTTGGATAAGAACACTTTTTTGTAAAGGAAGTTTATTTATCCTGATTTAGTGATCTGAATCCTCAAGAAGAAATTAGGGAAAATTAAATAAAATGAAAAGAGTTGATAGTGATATACCATATTTTCTGGTATCTTATTGAATGACTGAAAATTTTTACATAAACAATGAGGAATACCAAATAAAAATGACTGGAGATATCAATTTTCCATATTTATTTAAATTCAAACAATTTAACACCTCCACACTAAGAAGTGTTAGGCTCCAGCTTTATTAATTATGTCCCTGCAGCCTTTGGAAGAAAAACAAAGGTGCATATAGGAGGCTAACTAACTCATATTAGCAGTAACTCAAGCAACAGAAAAATCTGTGCCACTCTTACAAAAAACCACGAGCTTTTTGTATGAATGCAGGTATTTACATGCAAATATAATCTTTGCGGTGATGAACTGACATTCTTGAACTCAAGTATTAAATCACTCAAGCATCTTTGTTCTTTAATGTAGGCAAAGAATTCTCCTAGATCAGGGGTGACCAAGCCATGATCTGCTTACTAGGGTAGCTCGCACCCTCCTTTCCCCATGGGCTCCTTCCAAGGGTGATTTGGGATTCAACTGTGCACCAGATATCCACCTTGTTCCCAGCCATGTCTCTCACATCTATAGTCCTTGTAGAAAAAATGACTTTTGCTGTCTTGCTTGTGGCCCCCCTTGGTTTGAAGGCACCAGACAGAGGGTTTCTGAGTTTCTTGGTTTGAGGGCACAGACAGGCAGTGTCTAGGTTTCAAGTTTGGAAACCAGACAGAAGGCTACTGGATAAGTAGCCAATTTTTATCTTGCTTGTACTCCTCACCACTTCTCCAAGCTGCTAATCGCCTGCGTCCCACTTGGGTATTAGTGGAGGAGCACAAAGGGCAAAGTCTGCAAACCCTTTAAATATGACTGTGAAGCAGCTGTCAGTTCTAAACTCTGTTACCTTTTGCTGTTGCTCATTACAAATCATAAGTGTTTCTTGTCTAGGAGGAAGTGTCTGTACAAAGTCACCATTACAGCAAGTAATCTAAGTAATAGGAAGTTGCATGAAAGCATGGTAAATGTCATGTCTGATTTTTCTTACATTCCTTATAAGCAATACCAGGTGCAGCATGGTTGAAGGCACAAAACCTGAAATGAACTGTTTAAATCCAATGGAAGACTTCATCTTATTCATTGCTGACTGCCCTGCACTAAGTCCTTTAACTCACACAGATATCTTTCTTATCAAATTCCCCTAATCCCAAACCACTGATTGTTTCCAAAACTAGTTTTCTCTTCTTATTATCAATGTAGGTTTCTTTAGAAGATAGGCCTCTGGAGAATTTTAGAGAATGATTAATACTACCTTTGAAACACCTAAGTGCCCTACTTCCTTTAATCCACCTTGGAAACAAACTGAATCTAAGTTTTGAGTCAGATCTCTTGCTTCATCACCCTAAGGCTTCCCCCCCCACCACTCCTTCCCTGTCCCTCGTCCCATCTTTTTTTGAGAAACAGGAGTTATGAGCAGTTCCTCATAGGTTTTGAAGTTATTGCAGCATAGTATACCCACCCAGCAAAGAAACTCAAGGCAGTCTATCCTAGTAATGGACAAGCCCTCACTATACCTATATCTAGAAGTATGCCAGTACAGGCCAATATAAGTCATATTGTGGTAGATATAAGAAAACATGACAGTAATATTTTTTGAAAACCATTTGGCACACCTGTATCACAGATAATTCAACCTTTTATTTGGTCAAAACTGAAAATTCTGAAGATTTGTTCCTATCCTGAATGGTAGCCAGTGGAGTATTAATCAGTTTCTGAGTATTCTCTCTTCTGTTCTCCAGAAGATCTTTTCTCTCCCTGCCATTTACTTTGCCTTAGCAGAGACAACAATAGTCCCTGTAGGTAATTCTAGCTAGATCTCACCTCCCAAGACCTTCTGTTTAATGCCAAGTACTGCAAGGCTCAACAGTAGCAACCTTTTGGAAGAACTGTATATCCCACTATTTCTGCCATTTGTGTTAGAGCAAATTGTGGTTCTCTCTGTGTCCATCCCCACAAAGACAGGCAGCTGGACATTTCCACCACAAGTTAAGCACTCATTAAGGTTGCAGCAGTCATAAACAAGCTACTCTGAAGCTTGAGCAACTTTGAAGCTACACTGTACAAAAGCTGCTGATGCAAGCATTACAGGCAGGGAGACACCTCCATCTGTATCAGCTTTTGGTAGTGGCTTTTAGAGGACAGCAGATGCTATCCCTGTAGCCTCTTTTCTCTGTTCACTTGTAAGACATCAGACTAAGGAAAGACAAAACCCAGTATCAGGACTTGGGGCTGTGTTTATATAGCAAAGCCAGCACTCTTTTGGGACTGTGGTCTCCTGATAGGCTCCAGAATTAGCTATTGCTTCCCCACCCTGTCTACAGACACTGGGTCTATCCTCAGATCTTGCTTTGTTGCTCGATCTGCTCATGCTCCTGCAGCCACTGCCTGTTTTACAGTTCTCTGTGGGCAGACCCCTGTCACGTTTTCACCCAGCTCTGAGATATTCTTGCTGTCTCTGACAGTGCAATGCCTCCCGGCACACCTTGCCCAGTTGTTGCTTGCTGTGAAAGTCAGGGATTGCCCACGCTGCACCAGGAAAAGAGGCAGATTGGCTGCTGCTGTTCTCCTCCAAAGTACTGTCAGGGTGGTGGCACCTGAGCTAGCTTGGAGAGAGTCAGAAATTTGCACTGAGAACGCCTCCCCAGTGTCTTCTCTCTCTCTCTGTCTTGCGTATCAGCTTTGGTTTTTACTTTGCAGCACAATTTGTTCCCGTTACTTGCCTAGACCAGGTATCTCCTCCAGGCTCCTTGATGGCATTTGCAAATGCTGCAGTACAATAGCCTCCTATCCACCCCATGCATTTCTTCTCAGGGTTTTATCTCAGCAGCCTTTCTGCATGACTTGCATGAGTAACTTATCTATCCTGTTGAGTTCATGCAGAAGCCACTATCAAAAAGAAGTAACCAAAGCACTTATTTCCAGCCAATATGCAGGAATGGAAGGGCTAAAGATGCTACACTTATAAAAGCATAAGGTCAAAGTGTTCAAAGTGTCAGTGCTGAAAGTGTCCCTGTTGAAAGCATCAGTATGGATTCATAAGATTTCCCTTCAAAATCGGTGTGAGGTGTGTGTCAGTAGGGACTGCAGAGGATGCTAAAAGTAAATATAGCCAAGAGACCTTCTTTGGGCACATCTGAACTGGGGAATTTTGGAGCATTTCCCAGTTCCTTCAAGTGAGTACTTAGGCCAGACTATCAGTGTTTGTTGGACAGAAACACAAACACATCAGTAACAAGTGAGCCATCATGTGTTCCTCTGTGCTCTCCCATCTGGAGCATGGGATCAGAACGTCTGTAATAATTTCAGTGAATTTTTGAGGGAAAAGAAGAAAGAAAGAAAAGCAGAGTTCTCTCTGCTCAGTTCTCTGTGGATAACACACATTAATCGTGCAGCTGCCATCAGTGCTTTGGATCAGACTGGATCTGAAACAAAGAATTGTTAAAGATGCTTTAAAGAATTGTTCCTCATTTCCTCTTCCAGACAACTATCTAATTAAAAAAAAATTTAAAAGTGACTCTGGTGGGTCACTTCTAGCACACAATATTCTATAATTCTATGATGGCTGATTTTAACCATGTGTTATTGTTATTAAAGAAATAGGCACCAGGTACATTAGATTTTTGTAAGTACATTATAAGGTTCCGGAAAACAAAGCAGCCCTGGGAAAAAAGAGGCAAAGCAATAGTGATTAGACTAAGAGTAGTGCTTTTGTAGTATATGTAATGGCTTGTTTCAAAGCATGAGGGAGTCCTGTAAACCCCTGGACATGTGGAAAACAGCACATTAGTGCAAGGCCATAATGATAATCTATAATGACAGAATAAGAGAGCAAGTATATTTATTTTAATGTGATTATACTTCGTGAAAAATAACACTTCTTGAGGCCAAAGTAAAAGAGCAGAATGCTATTGCATTGCCAGAATTTCATAAGATATTGTGAATTTATCTGCAAATGAGTCCATATACTACAACATCTAACATTAAATTAAAGAACAAACTGCCTAAAGAAGAATGATCTTCGTGTGTGGTACAAGAACAAGACCAGCTTTGGAGTAGCTGACTTAGGAAAGATGTAAGGTAAGTGCAGCCAGGGAAATGCAGTTAAGACTCTTGGGTCCAGATCCAAAAGGATCTTAAGTCAGGTGACTGTCTCTGGGAGCTGAAGTCAGAGGGTATATCTAAGCCCCAGCTTAGCTGAAGTTGCTTCTGTCCCTGAAGAAGTCTAATTTTCAACCCTTGGAGGTATAAACATGAGTCATAATAAATCTTATAACTTTTATGGATGATTTTAGAGAAGAAAAACTCTGCACTGTGTTTCCTTTGAAATTTGGCTACTCACCAGGAGAAGATAAGGAGATTTTTCTGTCTGTTCAGGGCTCTCCTCTGGGAGCAAATGCATGTAGTTCTGATCCCTGCTTCCAGCACTGCCTTGGTTATTTTTATTTAGATGGTCACCAACCAAAACCTGGAAGCCATCCAGGGAAACTTCTCTGCTGCAAAAGTTCTCTCTAAATTAAAAAGCAGGGAACTGCTTTAACAAGTCATGCCTAGTCTTTATCCTGTCCAGTGTTTCTCACCTATTGGGTATGTCTTCTCCATGTAACAGTTTGCTCACTGTCTCTGAACTGGGAGCTAAATGACAGAAACACTACCACAAATAGCAGACTTCACATAAATAAAGGCTTTCAGTGGCACGACAGTTTTATAACATCACCCACATTTCATAAACTGCATATGAATTCCGATGGCACTCTCACGAGGCACATCCTCTTTGTCAGACAAAACTCCAAACTCCATTTATGCTTAGAAAGCATAAGAGAAATTTTCACATGAAGGAATCATTCATGCAGAATAGTTTCACTGAACTGGGGGACTGAAAAAATTTAGATGTGTTTTAAGGAGAAATGACAGCCTTAGTACTGGGTGAAGGTAATTCACTGGAAACTTGATTTTTAGTTTGAAATTTTTGAAAACCATTGTTATTGGTTATATCAGTAGTTTGAGAAACGACCTTTGTACCCATCAAAGTGTAGCTGACAGTGTGAGGACTCCAATGTGGGTTCGTCCTAGGAGTGTTTGATGCCATCAGATCCAGCTGCTGCTTTTCATGTCACTGAGTAAAAAGTTTCACCTGAAAATTCTCCTGACTCTAGTCTCCAATTCTCACAAACTAACTATTTACCCTTCCTGTTACATTTAGATGTTTTAAGTTTAAGCTCTCTTAACTTTCTCTCAAAAGAAGACGTGCTATTGTGAATCAGCTCAGATAGGCAAGGGGGTCCCTACCCTGGTCTGCTGCTGCCTGCCTGCTGTCCTTAGCTTCCCACTGAGATTATTGACCACTTAGTTCTGGACCTGTCCTCTCTAAAGGGCTTGGTTTAACTTTTAAACATCTAAGAAAACTGTTTACTCTTGAAATTGGCTGTTGGTAAACTCGGGGTGAGCTCTGAAGAGAGCACTGACCTCCTCCATCTCCTGGCATAAGATGGGGGCATTCTGCTCTGCCTCATGTCCCCCTCATCCCTGGGTGTGCAGTTCTCCTCTCTCTCTGAAGCCAGGATCTAGCTCAATATGCCAGCAGAAATTAACTTTTTAAAAATTCATTTATTTCTGCATTTTTTTTCTGCCAGCTCAGCAAACTGAATGGGCTGGGCATTGGGCAAGCCAAGTGGGCATATGAGGAAGGTGCCTCGGCAGTGGGCAGGAGTGGACAGCCTCTTCTGCTGGCAGCAGCATGGCATCATCTCATGGATTTTAGTCACCTTCCAGCTCTCTGTGCTGCAAATAGGGCCTGCTTGGCAGCAGCTGCTGTGTGCTCTGATCGCTGAGCTGCCTCCCATGCAGGTGTGATATCTGCAACAAGGACACTGTGGGTGATGAGGAGCAGGAACCACAGCAGCCTTCCCAAGGCAGACCATCCCCAAGGCTGCATGTGGACCCTTCTTTGTTTTCTTTTATCCTGTACACCCAATTCACAGGGATGAACATGTTTTTAGTGGACTTTCTAAAAACAGCATTCACAATAAGCTATAAATTACAACGATACATTCCAAATGCTATTTTGGATGAATCGAGGTACAGAAGGATAATTCTGGAGAAGGAGGATGAGCAGGTGAAAACAGTGAAGTTGTAATGAAATTGATAGACTTAATTATAGTATTTGCTTCTGTAAAAGCTATAATGTTGTCTAATCAGTTAAAAAATGTGGGAAGATGAAGGAGTTACTGTTTTATCTATTTACACTATTACTTTTAGGGTTTATTAAATAAAATATCTAGGATGCTGTGTTAAATATAAAGGTGTATATGGAAATATATGAGCTAATTACATGTTTGGAAAAAATGCATGAATATCAGAAAGCATGAAAAATTCTGGTGTTTTAGGTCGTGCATTTGCATTTTATGTGCTCCTCTGGTTTACCTAATCACCTCCCTTTAAAAAAAACCCACCAGTAGCCTGTTGTAGTATCCTTCCCCATAGTAAATCCAAAATGTCCTGTGTAAACTCAAAGAACAAAAGGTTATTATTACTAGCTGTTACTATAAGAAATGTAAACAGGAAAGTATTTATACCGTGAAAGACTACTGTGTTACTTTGAATAATTTAGATTAATTTTTGTGCTCTAGTTGTTTTTGGTAAAGACTGTTTTGCATCACTTGATAGGGCCAAGTTTGACCATTGAAATATTTGATCTTTACAACTTTTTTTTGTCCTTGTGGTGTGGGGCAAACCAGCAAGGAACAAAGCATTTTTTCTCAGATCCCAAGAATGATGTGCAGGTTTTATTTTCTGGTTTGCATTTCCTGTGTTGTTGTAACTCTTCAGAGCAGGGCCAAATTACCATCTCATTTGCATTAGTTGTATTATTCAATTTAACTAGCATTATTCTAAAAGAGATAAGTTAATTTCAACTTCTTGGCCCTTGTTTTGTTCTTTAGTAAAAAACTTCGGAGTAAAAACTCTAAACACGTGTATGGGAACATACACTATATATTCCTGTTTTCCTTTATACCCTTGGCAAAGCCTATACTCTTATTCCAAACCCACCTGTTCCAGTGCAGCTGAGTCAGCAGAAGAAGTCTTGCTGTTGTTGCAGTTCCAGAGTTGTGGAGCATCCTCAAGGGACTGCTTCTGCCTTAGTGACTTTTCCTCATTCTTTTCTCAAAGTAGTGCCTGGAGGATGAATTTTGCCCTGAGGCACTAAAACATAAGCATATTGACCAAGCCAACCAGTAGACAATTAGTTGTAAACTTCTGGTGTCCAGCCTGGTATTTCGCTTTCTCAGCAAAAGGCTCCAACAATGTCACAGGTGTAATAAACCATGCTCAGGGTACAGCAGGACAGGCTGGGCTGTAGAGTGTGATGCAGGGAATGCCACACGTATAAACTGCACGGGAGCTGATGACAGCATCATAGCTATTGATGCAAATCCAATGGTAACAAATGGGGACTTTGTTTACCCGTTGTATTTTGTACTTTTGTGTTAAATTTTTCAGCTGAAATACTCATTGGTTTTGAAGTTATGACCCAAATGTATATATAGCAAGTGTTATTAGATTCACTAATTTAAATCTTTATAATTTAATAATAGATCTAGTAGTGATTATGTCTATGCTGCAACCCAACAAAATAATTAAGTATATATTTTGCATTCAATATGTGATTAAATGTGGATATACTGTTGAATCAGGGCTTGACTTGTGAATGGATATTTATTACAACAAAATACTGAATTATAATAAACATCTGTGTGCCAAGTCAAAGAGCAAACATACATGACCCCTGGAGTATTTATTTTATTATTCTGAGGCAAATTAATGCTATTTTGTTCTGTTTCCTCAAGTTATATGTAAATTTTTGTGACTCTTACATTGTTCTGACCTTATTCTGCTGATACCTCAAAGGCTTATTACATTTTTTCACCCCTAATGCTTGTAGTTAAATCTGTAATCACATTCAGACTTTCAGTTTTCCATGGTTTTAAATCTGATTTCCAGCAAAGAATGCCAAGTGTCTGTTTCCCACTTCCAGTTGTTCTAATTCATAGTCACAAAGAATGACAAGCACAGAGTACATGTCAGTGAGGAAGCCAGCACTGAAGAGGGGACCAACATTCATGCTATTTTCTTTGTGATCAAGAGTAGACCATGTCATATCCATGCATTTGAAGAGGCTTCAGCATGAATTAATTATTTGTTCAAACAAGTGAATACAAAGAAGGTCTTCAAACATATTTTCATCAGTAACACAGTGTAAATATTGCCTTCTATTATCATGTACATAATTTTGCTATTCTTCCTGTCTTGTTATTTTAAATATGAAAAAATATGGACAGCAAACAGCGGGTCACCTTTGAAAGGTAGAAAGCATTTACTTATCTGCCACAAAAATCAGTATGGAATTTAAAGGAGCATCCTTTCCTGAAGATGGATCAAAGAAAAATACCCACAGGTATTGAAGTAGTAGTTTATTTTATTTAACAATTTTCCCCCCTTATTTGCATTGATATGAATTTCCACACTATGTCACATAACAATAATGTTTCTGTTCTAGTTCACAGCTCACAATATCTTCTCTTGGTGTTTAAATGAGAGGCACAAAATGAATTGCCACTTTCTCCAAGCACTCCAAACAGCAAATTAGTTGCAGTTACCTCATGGCTTTTTGTATCTTTGAATAACAAAAAGTCATCAATCTAAGGCCGTCTGAAATTCAGTAGGATATTGCATTAGTTGTACAGAACATTCATGAAAATAAACAGGCTACTTATACCTTGGAATCTTGTCTGTGTCAAAACATTTTTGGTAGCTTTTTTAATATTGTTTTGGCTAGAATAAGCAATGCAAAGTGGCAGAGCTCTTTAGTCTTTTATCACACCAGTGCAACTGGGACAGACTCAGGAAATTTCATTACTAATTGTAGATTCTGGTTTGAAGAAAATAAATTGATGGTGTTTACTACTCATGAGGTAACATCAATGCTGATGTATATGAAGATGGGATGACCCATGAGAATAATTAAAATGCTGAAAAAAGAAATTATGTCAGTGGGGATGGCTTGTCTACTAGTCAGGTGCTCATTCTTTAATATTTTCAGCAGCCTAGGCTTGTCAAGCAGACTGATTATATAGTTCAGCATTGTGTGACTTAACCTTTTGTTCTTGAGAGGTGACATTTCCTTGAAAGCAACATGAAATGAAGAATTAAAAACAAACAAGCTGAAAACAATCTATTTTCTACTGGATAGTCAAGACAGAAAGAAAAAAAAAAGCTTCTAAAACTACATTTTCTTTAGCTTGTAGTTAAGAAAATGGACACATAAAAGGTCATTCCACATATACATTTGCCAACAAAATAATGTTCCTGTACCCTTGCACCATTTCTTGTGCTTATTTCTCTGATGGTAAATGAAAACTCTAGAAGCATCATTAAAAAAAAAAAAGTAAAAAATTTGTCCTAGTCAGAGAACTATTTAACTTTCTGCAGCCTCACTGCCCCTTGCAAGCCTTACAAGACCCACAAAATGTAGAGAGCTAAAGAAAAGTGTTAATTGTTAATAATTTCTTTACAGGGGAGTACTAAGTGTGT
>VXBC01005919.1:0-152232 GCA_013399945.1 Ploceus nigricollis | reverse complement strand
AGTGTGTTGTCCTGGGATGTAGTTAGCACAGATCCAAATATTCCTCTGACTATTTTCAGTTCTTCCCCACAGTGCTCTAAAATTGGGGACATTTTTCTATGAAAGTAATTCTCCTTTGTACAAAATACTTAAATGAGGGTTACCAAAGAGGCAGGAACTTCTCTCTTATTTTTTTTTAATTTTTAAAAATTTTTTAATTTTTTTTTCTTTCAAGACCTCTGACAGCTAAATTTTAGAGCTCTTTGTGGTCTGAGTAACATTAGTAAATTTTTCTAACTGTGCAAAATGAAGAAAATCTTCATCAGAGATGGATGTTATCTCACAATAACTGCTCATGGCAGCAGCCATTTAAAAGATAAGATTCTCTCATCTCCATTTGTCAGGTACTTGACTTGCAGCTCAATCTCCCCTGTTGCAGATAAGCTGTGCCTCTATTGCCTGTCTCTCAAGAGGTGAGACAGCACTGTCATCTCCAGTGCTCAGTGTAAGACTATCCCCAAGAGTGTATCAGGCATTTTATGACTGCCAGCTTAATAACACTCCTGGGGATTCCCCAAGCTCCCCTCACTCCTATAGTAAAAGCAGGCAGTCCCCGACGAAGGAAAAATGATTTCTCTGGCTCCAGATCAGAAGGCTTTGGAAAGCTGAACACTTGGTTTATTGAAACTATACCATATTACATTAATATATTATNATGCTGATGTATATGAAGATGGGATGACCCATGAGAATAATTAAAATGCTGAAAAAAGAAATTATGTCAGTGGGGATGGCTTGTCTACTAGTCAGGTGCTCATTCTTTAATATTTTCAGCAGCCTAGGCTTGTCAAGCAGACTGATTATATAGTTCAGCATTGTGTGACTTAACCTTTTGTTCTTGAGAGGTGACATTTCCTTGAAAGCAACATGAAATGAAGAATTAAAAACAAACAAGCTGAAAACAATCTATTTTCTACTGGATAGTCAAGACAGAAAGAAAAAAAAAAGCTTCTAAAACTACATTTTCTTTAGCTTGTAGTTAAGAAAATGGACACATAAAAGGTCATTCCACATATACATTTGCCAACAAAATAATGTTCCTGTACCCTTGCACCATTTCTTGTGCTTATTTCTCTGATGGTAAATGAAAACTCTAGAAGCATCATTAAAAAAAAAAAAGTAAAAAATTTGTCCTAGTCAGAGAACTATTTAACTTTCTGCAGCCTCACTGCCCCTTGCAAGCCTTACAAGACCCACAAAATGTAGAGAGCTAAAGAAAAGTGTTAATTGTTAATAATTTCTTTACAGGGGAGTACTAAGTGTGTTGTCCTGGGATGTAGTTAGCACAGATCCAAATATTCCTCTGACTATTTTCAGTTCTTCCCCACAGTGCTCTAAAATTGGGGACATTTTTCTATGAAAGTAATTCTCCTTTGTACAAAATACTTAAATGAGGGTTACCAAAGAGGCAGGAACTTCTCTCTTATTTTTTTTTAATTTTTAAAAATTTTTTAATTTTTTTTTCTTTCAAGACCTCTGACAGCTAAATTTTAGAGCTCTTTGTGGTCTGAGTAACATTAGTAAATTTTTCTAACTGTGCAAAATGAAGTAAATCTTCATCAGAGATGGATGTTATCTCACAATAACTGCTCATGGCAGCAGCCATTTAAAAGATAAGATTCTCTCATCTCCATTTGTCAGGTACTTGACTTGCAGCTCAATCTCCCCTGTTGCAGATAAGCTGTGCCTCTATTGCCTGTCTCTCAAGAGGTGAGACAGCACTGTCATCTCCAGTGCTCAGTGTAAGACTATCCCCAAGAGTGTATCAGGCATTTTATGACTGCCAGCTTAATAACACTCCTGGGGATTCCCCAAGCTCCCCTCACTCCTATAGTAAAAGCAGGCAGTCCCCGACGAAGGAAAAATGATTTCTCTGGCTCCAGATCAGAAGGCTTTGGAAAGCTGAACACTTGGTTTATTGAAACTATACCATATTACATTAATATATTATTTAAAGAGATACTATACTATTCTACATACTTACTTCTTAACTTACCATATCTAACTCTAACAAACTCGTGACTCTCTCCGAGAGCCCGAGACACAGCTGGATCCGATTGGTCATTGAACCCAAACAACTTTCACCAGAATCCAACCAAGCAATCACTGCAGGTAAACAATCTCCATACCACATTCCACAGGGGAAAACATAGGAGCAAAGATAAAGTATTGTTTTCTCTTCTTCTCTCTATGCTTCTCCATGAAAAATTCCTGAGAGGAAGAAAATGTGAATGCCACACACTCCTCCCACTGCACTGGAGGAGCATCAACTGCAGAGAAATAGACATGTGTATGTGTGTTTTACCTCCATTTCCCCACCTTAATAGGTATCAAAAATACCCTTTCTCTGTGTGCAGCTTTGGATCACCTAGTGGTATGTACACACTAAACTGATCAAAGATTAGAGCAATGCATTGAAGCTGCATAGTTTTAACAGTGTGGTATCATCAGCTCACAGATTAAAACTGCCCTACCACTCTTTCAATTTTGTATTCTCAAGAACTGACTGCACAAACGATGATCTCCCTCCTTAAAAATCACCACCAGAAGCATAACTGTTTAACTGGTACTGAAAAAATTATAACCTGCTTACTGAGACCTATCCTTGTTTTATCTCACCTTCAGCAAAATCTCTCCAGATCACTGGGGCTTGCAATAAACTATCGTATTGTTCAACATTGAATGAAATGTGGGTAATATTTCTCTCTTAAAGAGAAAGCTATTATTTCCATAAGAATGCCTGCTCATTGGGGAAGGAGGTGTGGGTAGTTGCTTTGTCTTCTGAAATCCATATCCCCCTGTGCTATCAAACATTGCCAAGGGCATGAATGAGGCACAGGCATCCTTCTCTGTTTGTTCTCTTTGCATGAAAGAATTGTATAGCCTAAATCTATGAAGTAAGTATTCCTAAAAATAATCCATCCTTCTCTGTTTTCTGCTGTCACTTGCAGTTGTCCATCAGGAGTGAAATGTCCCAATTCTGCCTATGCATGAGTTCTGTACTGTGCTGCTGCTTCAGTTTGTGCGTTGGGCCAAAAGGTGACTAATGGACTTGACTTTCATAGCACAACAAAACGGCTATTGGAAAAATTATGCCTGGTGCCCAATTTTCAGGGCAACTTTCACCTGGGCAGGGAAAATGGCTAGGTGAAATATCAGACATCTGATTCATCTCAGTGGGTCTCCCATCAATGATAAAGTGCTATTTATGTCTAGAGTCTCAACTTTTCCAAAGTGACAAACGTATAAAAACCCTTTTTGACACGTAATACCAAATAATATTTGCAGACTCTGGTCCTTATACAGTGGAGACTTCAGTTTCCCCCATTTATATAGGTGATGTCTATTTTTAGCTATTACTAAATTTGAAATTTGATTTATCAAATAGTTTCTAAAAGCCAAACTACTAATAAATTAGAAACCATTAAGTAACTTCCTGGATAGTTGAAGTAATGATTCACAACTTCTGGTACGAGTTCGCTTCACAGCAGGAAAGATCTGTGATACCAGCACCATAAATGCAGGTAAACAGCTAGGATGTTTCCTTTCTTGTTTTTGTTGTGGTAACTTTTATACTTAAAACATACTCTTTTACCTTGTTCATAATTTTTGAACTGAACGTCTTTGTATCTATGTGACTCCTACACAGTAGAATAAAGCAGGCCATTGTTGCCAAGTCCTAGCACAAAACCATAAACTTTAATTTTTAATGACAATTAGTTTCTTTGTAACAAATATGCGTGGAAGAACTATTATTCTGCTTTACATGTTTAATGGATTTGCTTCCGCAATGCAAATATAGGCATCAAAATATTTAAAATCCACATGCTTCAGATATAAATCTTAAGTACAATTCCAGAGCAGCAAGGAGAAATACCACCTGGTATTCCCTGGCATTTGCCTTATATATATTATTATTATCTCAATAATCTGTGCATTTGAATCACATAATTTTTGACATTGTACATTAAAAAGATCTCTTGCAACAAGCCACAGTAAAAACATATTTCACAATAATCTCCTAGACTAAAACCTGCGAGGGCCCAAGCTGTGTCTGGCTTTGTTAATGGTGTGTGGGTGAGATGAAAGTAAGGAAACATCCCACATCTCTAACAAAATCTTTGAGGAGTCACATGCTGCCCTGTGAGGTACCAGGGGCCTGATGAAGTTTGGGGCCACCAGGTGTAACCCTCTCCCTGATGGTGGGGCACCTCCACTTCTCCAGCTCTGGTTTTGGTGTGCTCACTGGAGACCATTCCTGAGAGAGGAGGAGTTTTTTTCCACCGTGTGGGTGTGCTGCAGGATATTGCAGCCCAGCTCAGCTCTGCCTGGCAGGGATTCAGCCCTTTGGAAAGAGTAGGTAGGCATGTAGTATCCAAAATGTCCCATAAGGAGGACTATGATTTCTACTCAGGAGAAATAAAAGAAGAGAAAACTGTCAGGGACAGTAGCAGTGATATCTGCAGTGCAGAGCATGTGTGTGTGCTGACAGTCTGTCAGGTGAGTTACACGTGTGGGGAGGTAGCCAGGACCTATCTGCTAAAGGGCTTAAAATTCCCCAGCCTGAAAGTATTTGCTGTGATTTCCTGTAGCCTTGCTCTATACCGACGTTTACCTGCACCTTTTTGGTGTGTAGCTTCAGGGTATGGCAGTGACAAGAGTAACACCAAGGTGTCCTTTTCCCAGAGGAGGGGTTATTCCTACCACTGTAGTACCATCCTCTCCAACTAGGAGAATTTGCAGTCTAGACATTGAAAGGCCTGCCCATACATCCTTTGTATCTTAATAGACTGGTGCAGGGGGAAGAAAAGGAGCTGTTGTTACTTTGCTTTGTATTTCAGAGAGTGAAAATAAAGATGTTTGTTCTGCTCCAATATTTGTATAGCAAGCTCTAGAATTTGTATTTGCTCCAAATTCAATCGGATGCTGTAGTGGATTGACCTTGGCTGGGTGCCAGATGCCCACTAAGTTGCTCTATCACTCCCTTTCCCAGTGGGACAGGGGAGAGAATAAGATGGAGAACAACCAGTGGGTGAGATAAGCCAGTTTTATTGGAAAGAAAGAAAGAAAGAAAGAAAGAAAGAAAGAAAGAAAGAAAGAAAGAAAGAAAGAAAGAAAGAAAGAAAGAAAGAAAGAAAGAAAGAAAGAAAGAAAGAAAGAAAGAAAGAAAGAAAGAAAGAAAGAAAGAAAGAAAGAAAGAAAGAAAGAAAGAAAGAAAGAAAGAAAGAAAGAAAGAAAGAAAGAAAGAAAGAAAGAAAGAAAGAAAGAAAGAAAGAAAGAAAGAAAGAAAGAAAGAAAGAAAGAAAGAAAGAAAGAAAGAAAGAAAGAAAGAAAGAAAGAAAGAAAGAAAGAAAGAAAGAAAGAAAGAAAGAAAGAAAGAAAGAAAGAAAGAAAGAAAGAAAGAAAGAAAGAAAGAAAGAAAGAAAGAAAGAAAGAAAGAAAGAAAGAAAGAAAGAAAGAAAGAAAGAAAGAAAGAAAGAAAGAAAGAAAGAAAGAAAGAAAGAAAGAAAGAAAGAAAGAAAGAAAGAAAGAAAGAAAGAAAGAAAGAAAGAAAGAAAGAAAGAAAGAAAGAAAGAAAGAAAGAAAGAAAGAAAGAAAGAAAGAAAGAAAGAAAGAAAGAAAGAAAGAAAGAAAGAAAGAAAGAAAGAAAGAAAGAAAGAAAGAAAGAAAGAAAGAAAGAAAGAAAGAAGTGAGAGTCTGCATGCACATAAGCGAAGGGAAAAGTCAATCTCTACTTCCCATCAGTGAGTGATGTTTGGACACTTCCTGGGAAGCAGGACTTCAGCATGCGTAATGGTTCCTCTGGGAGGCAAACTCTAAAGAATCACGAATGCTCCCCCTCGTCCTCTCTCCCTAAGCTTTTATATCTGAGCTGACGCCATCTGGTGGAATATCCCTTTGGCTAATTGGGTCAGCTGGCCTGGTTGTGTCCCTTCCCAGGACCTTGCCCGCTCCCATCGCTTTGATGAGGGAAGGGATGTCAGAGGGGCAGTGCTGCTCGGCAGTAGCCAAAACACTGGTGTGTTATCAACACCTGTCCAGCTACCAATGCAAAGCACAGCACTGTGAGGGCTGTGAACTTCACCTCGGTCAGACCCAATACAGATTCTTAAAGATAAATCATAGCAGCTCAGTTAAGATTTCATAAGCAGCTTCCTGGGCCAAATAATTTTTCATGCCTTACTCTCCCAAAAATTAAACAATTATAGCCCTGGGGTGGCTAGTAACTTCTTAAGGAATATCTGTCTTTAGCTGCCTTCTAAAGCTGCTATGAGTCTATATGGCTTTTGGGTTTTGCAGGTGGATGTAAATGTACTCACAATTCAAATTTAAGATTCATTAGTACAAATAGAAATTGCATACGTCAATTAAAACTATATTTGAAGGAGGATAGAGGAGCTGATGCATTTTAATCTTATATTTTACTGTGATATTTGACTGTATCGGTACATTAAATCTAATTTATTAAAATTGTGGAATAACTTAGGTTGGAAGTGACTTCTAGAGATCATCAAGTCCAAGCCTCTTCTCAATGCAGGCTACTTTCAAAGTTCGAGCAGGTTTCTCAGGGCTTTTTCATCTGAGTTTTGAACATCTTCAAGGATGAAGACTTCACAAGAAAAAAATCTCTGGCATGTCTTTAGCCTTCTCTTCTCTTTCTCAGGATCCCCCTACCTCCTGCCCTGAGAAGGTGACCACTTTCCAAGACAGTGAGAGGACTCACAGTCATCACCCTTGTACCCCTTGGATGTATTCTATCCAGCCCCATGTATTTGCTCTATCCAGTTAACTGAAGTGTTCCCCTCCCTGATCCTCCTGGATGTGCAGCTCAGGGGTGTAATGCAGGGGCTGGCTGAACCTCTGCAAGTGCTGTAGGACATGCAGGAGCTGGGCTCCAGGCAAGCAGCAAACTCCTGAGATAGCTGGTCTGACCATCCCTTCTTCACCACAAGCTGAAGCTTGGGTTCTTACCTCTGTGGAAAGTTGTGACTGACTGTTGGACTGTTAGTGATCTGCCACAGTTATTTCTGTGCCCATGATCCACGTGTTCCCATCACACCAGAGACAGGATGTCTTGCATCTAGGCTATTGCCATTAGGTAGGAGATGTCAGTGCTGCTCATGATGGTAAGAGATAGAAGAAATGTTTGTGATTTCTATTTTACAACAAGACTTGTTTCTTGGGTACAGTCTCAGGAAAGCGAATTTGTTTATTTTGGTTGCTAAATGTGTGCAATGACTGTATATCACAAAATCACAAAATCACAGGATCAAATAGGTTGGAAAAGACCTCTGAGATCACTGAGTCCAAGCCATGACCTAACACCACCTTGTCAACCAGACCATGGCACAGAGTGCCACATCCAGTCTTCTCTTAAACACCTCCAGAGACTGTGACTCCACCACCTCCCTGGCATTCCAATGCCAAATCACCCTTTCTGAGAAGAACTTCTTCCTAATTTCCAACCTAAACTTCTCTTGAACAGTTTAAGACTGTGTTGCCTGGGAGAAGAAACCAACAAGTTGACACTTGTTGCCTGAGAGAAGAAACCAACCCCCACCTGGCTGCAACCTCCTTTCAGGCAGCTGTAGAGAGTGGCAAGGTCTCCCCTGAACCTCCTCTTCTTCAGGCTAAACAGCTCCAGCTCCCTCAGCCAATCCTCAGAGGACTTGCGCTCCAGACTTTTCACCAGCCTTGCTGCCCTTCTCTGGACATGCTTCAGTACCTCAACATGCTTCCTAAATTGGGGGAGTCCAGAACTGGACACAGGACTCAAGGTGTGGCCTCACCAGTGCAGGCTACAGGGGAAGAATGGTCAGTCCTTCTGGCCATACTATTCCTGATACATGCCAGGATGCCATTGGCCCTTTTGGCCATGTGGGCATGCTGCTGGTTCATGGTCAGCTTGCTTAGATGATGAGATACTTAGGAATGCTTCACCTGAAAGAAAGTTGAAAATGCATTTGCAATTGTCCTGAAGTTTATCCTCCTATTAATTTACTTTTGGAAAAAGGAATTAAAACATCAACTGAAAAGTCTTGGCCTCTTCCTCCCAGCAATATTAGTCTGGGAAGGACCACATCACCATCTCTCAGATTCAGAGCACTTTGAAAGCATCATTGTTTCTCAGCTTCAGAGAACTTTGACATTCCTTGTTCAAGTTTTTTGAAGGCGTAATTTTGGACAATGGTGTAATGGTGCAATTATTTGAACAACAAAGTGGAGAGTTCCAAATGGACCGGTATTTACCATGCTGTGTTTAGTCTGAGGCGTCTTAAATAACTTGTGGAATCTCTTGTAAGTGCTGCCAATTACAGTAATTGGACCCAGAGGTCACAAGTATATGTATCACTGCAGCAAAGTCTTGTTCTGTCAGTCAAGAGTGTAAATTTCTGACAAATCAAAGATTTAAAAGGGTTTTTTGCTCTTGCTGATGTATTGTTCTCTAAGTGTCTCAATACTGAAAAGGAAGTTAGAAATAAATAGGGTTTGTGGCTGTTGCCAGCATCACTACTTATTTTCCTCCTATTAAGTAAGTATTAAATATGAAAAGACTGTCTTAAGGTATTATTTTTAATCACTTCAGAGCTAATTCCAGTCTACATAGGTTTTTTCCCTCAGGCTTGGCTAGTTACTCTGTTTAGTCTGTATATTATTTTCTTATGAAAGCAATGTGGATTATACTTCAGATGATAACTTCTAAAAGATTAATGCTTATAAGTATGTATCAATGTAGGGCAATTATAATTAGTTCATTCTAATGTAGATTCATGCTAACATTACTCTGAAAAGTGTCATAATGGTTATCATGTTTTCTTTCCTGGGTCATCAAAAAATTATCAAGCCTGTGTTTCAGCTTAACTTGTCATGGTAGCTAGATAGAAGGAGTAATGAAGCCAATGGCAGTGCAAGGAGATCGGCTATGTTATCTGGGGTCATTGTAGCACTATACCCTCTCTTCTGGAGTTATTTTCTCTTGGTTTTGATTGAGATATAAAAAGTAGATAATGCAGTCAATGATTTCCTCATTACTTAAATGTCTGACACCTTTTGTTGAAAACTCTGCTAAGGAAATGTTCCTTCTGTTGTTGCTGTCAGTACTTCCTTTAATCATGGAGAGTGTTGCAGAGAAGTTGCATTTTTTGAGATGCAATACAATCTGAAAGAACATGTATTAGTATGGATATTGTAATATTTTCAGAATATTTTTGAAATTCATCCTCTTTAACATTTCCTTTTATTCAAAATGAAAAGGACACAATATACTTATTTAAATGTGATAAGGTGTGCTATGATAAATATGTTGATACAATGCCAAAGTGTTTGATATATAGCAAACATGATTTATTTATTTTCATTGTAACTTTACCTTTCCACAAAATCATCATGTTTTATTTATGTTCTTGATAACTAATTGGGAATGGTGGCTAAGGCAGAGGATGATAAAGGAAAATACTTTTACTAAAAACCCCACAAAACAGATAAATCATTAGCAAGTTCTGTTTGGACATTAAATTAGCTTTTGGAAAAAGGAATTAAAACATCAGTGTATACGTGAAATTGGATATTTGATGTTCATCAGTGTATATGAGAAATTGGATATTGGACAATAGCAATCTGGTAAAATCTTGAGGAAACATAATTGGACAAGTCTGGGCTATCTCATCAGAATACAATGAAATGAACTGACAAGACAGGCTTCTCACTCGCACGCCGTGGGTGGGAGACATTTTGGCACAGGCTGCCTTTGCAGCAGGGCACGTCTCATCAGGAGCTAAGAGGAAAGGTTGTTTTCTTGGAAGGACAGAAGAACTGACAGCTCACAGGCAATGATTGAAAGGTCTTGCAAAAATCTCTACTACTTCCGGCAGTACCAGACAGAGGAAAAAAAATCAAGTCTTAATATATTCTACTTGGGCCAGCCTTGCCGTTGCAAGGGGGTCTGTGTTGCTCTGACAGGGAACACGTGGTTTTGGAGGAAGCCTTGGGGAAGGCAGGTGCCACTGGTCCTGATGCTCTCTTCTGCCAGAGCTAGATATTTCAAGGACTGATTTTAGGAGTTACTTGGAACCGTTGCTGATGCTGGTGTAGGCTGTATCAATATCAGCTTCAACTGAGACATAGAAGAGGCACATTAGTAATGAAGTTATCTTTTGAGTTCTTACAGGAATGGATATGATAACTGGTATTTGTTGATGCACTCCCTAGATACCCCTTAAAAAGTTTAAGCAAATATAATTATGCTTGTGGGAGTGCTATGAAGTTCAGATTTGGCTTTAGTAGTTGAACCAACTGCATATTGTTAGGAATCTGAAGGCAAGCAGCCTTGATACAGCACGTCACCACCTGGTTGCATAGAAACATCATAGAATTATAGAACACTTGTGTTAGAAGGGATCTTAAAGATCATCTAGTTCCAGCCCCCATGCCATAGGCAGGGACACCTTCCACTAGAGTAGGTTGGTGGTCAAAGTCCCATCCAACCTGACCTTGCACACTTTCAGGGAAAGGGCATCCATAACTTCTCCGGGCAACCTGTTCCAGTGCCTCATTACCCTCTGAGAAAAGAATTTCTTCCTACTATCTAATCTAAATGTCTCCACTTTTAGTTTAAAACAATTTTCCCTTATCCTGCATGAGCCTGTCTGCTCTGAAAGAATTATGGTTATGCTGTGATGATAAGCCTTTGATTTATGGTGGTTTGTATCACCCAACAGTTTGTGAACAGGAAACCTTGCCTACTTGTAACACCCTGTCTTAAGTCAGATAGCTTTACAGACCTGCCAGATAAGTGGCTGCTGTGAGCAGCCAAATCCCAAATGCTTCTTTTCTGCTTAAGAAGCACCAGTGAATAACTTCCAGAGAAGTTCCTTCTCCTTCAACAGTGCCAATGGGACAAAGACATCTAAAATCCTCAGGTACGAAGCCAAAAATAGATGGAAACAATAATACAAACTAAAACAAAAATATAATATATCCCTTTAATGACAGAAGGCAACAAAAGACATTCAGAGAAGCATGAGCACAGAATTTCCAGTGGTTTAAGATCTATTACAAACATTATTCCAAAACCTCTCTGTAGTAGCTGACAAAGAAATTTTTCATAAAACAAAAGCTCTGAGACAAATATAAGAAAAACCAAATACAGAGATAGAATGGATATGATCCTTAGAATGAAAACAGACAAAATTAATTCCATGAGGCTTGTGTGGATGGTAGGAAGGCAGCAGTGCTTAGCACAGAGCAGTGCAGGTAGCAAGGTCTAGGAGGTGTTTCTCTCTTCCAAAGTGACACAAGGCTTGAAAGACAAAAAGATAGGAACTCACTGGATCACACTCAAATATCTAACCTGAATTGTCTCCAGTACCATACTGCTTCCATAGAAGATGCAGGGCACACTTGGTGGCCGACTGCCCATGGACCATTTCTTTGCAACCATCAGTGTATGAGTAAATGCCAAATTCTGGAATCTCTTTTCTCTGAACCTTTATAAATTGATGTGGATGTTCCCAGTATGTTTTTGACACATTTTCTTTTTTAATGTTACCCTATTTATGCAATCAAAATGCCTCACATGCTTATTGTAATAGTTTTGTGTGGAGGGAGGTTTGGAGCATAGGGAGCTCTCCCAGAGGCACTCCTTGGAAATGGTTGCCATTGCCCGTGACCACAAGGGCCACAAACAGGACCTGTGTGGCTCGCATGCCTAAAAGGGTACGTTCTGAATTTCTAGTCTTTGGGTTCACTGGATTTCTAGGATGTAAAAAACAGAAAAATATTGTCCCATCTTGAACCTGAAATTTAAGTTGAGCTTCTTTCCTTCTGGCAAGTTACAAATCACAGTATAAATCCTTGCTAAGTTCTGCCTTAAATTTCACTTATCAAGCACTCAGACTCCTGAGCTGGGTGTTCTGCAAATTTGGACCTGTGAAACATTAATTTTCAGTTGACTCAATTTTTAGCAGAAAAATAATGTAAATGGAGAAGGAAAAATAGTATCTAGCTAATTTTTCTATGGCTATTTTAGCAGTCCAATTATAAGTGGAGTAGAAAGCAAAACATTTTATCATTCAGTACCAAAGAGAGGCCTGATCATCTTTGTGCAGCAGATCCTTTTAAGTGAGTAGATATCCATTTCACAGAGGCCTTTTTGCACACGAGAATTATTTTGCTTCACATTTCTGCTTCTCTGTAAAGTGGGGGTTTTTTTAGTGGGTTTGAAGTTAATACTTTCCAAACTTCAATTGCTTTTTTAGGAATAAATTCTAGTTCTTGTTATATCACTCTAAAAAAAAAAAAAGTTGTGTACTGAACAATCAAAGGACTTATCTGTCTTATTTTAAAGAAATTGAAGGAAAGTTTCCAAGTAAACTTATAAAAATATGATCTTTATTAAACTTAAACCAGCTCTGTTGCTACCCTGTGCTGCTCTGAGGAGCTTTCTGAGTACCTATATTATGTATAGCTACAGGTTAAAATTTCAACAGTGATTATGACAGCTATATATTTATATATCTCGAAGCACAGCAACCTATACTGAAAACAAATGTAAATACACCCAAATCAATATCCAACCACAACAATTAGTATTTTCCACTGAATTTGAGGATGCTTTCATCTTGGCATCATAAGCAAAGACTATGTTCCTGGTACATGTGACTGTCTAGCTGTATACAACTGACCAAAGTTAATTTGCCTACTGCTAGGGAAGCACCTTGATGTGAAGGACATACCACCTGCTGTATTATTTATTCTGTTTCTGCATCTATGAGTCCGTTTTTAATTTAGTATTGCAATGCCTTAACTCCCAGCTGAGAGCTTATAAAACAACTGAAGGTTAAATCATCAGTTAATATCATTGAAACCTGTTTCTCTTTTGCCTTTCCCCCCCCTCCCCCATGTAAATCCCTCCAGTTGCTCACATATTTTGATTTCTACAGCAGAAACCAATCCTAGTCTCCTTTGGGTAAAGATTCTCCCTCAAATTGCCTGTGTGGGTAAATTTCAAACCACCAAAAGGAAAAAAAAAATCTAAGGATCTTCAGTAAAATTAGAGAAAAATCTCTGAGACTGATAACGTATTTTAGGCATTTTAAGCAATAAACTGGATATTACAGCATGCAAATGAATGAAAGGAAAGCAGCAGGGGAAAGGAGAGGCTTGTAGAGGGAAAGGTGACAGTTTTGCTGAGGAATTCTCCTGTCAGTTTCCCTAGGGAGGAGAGAAACAAAGTGGGGAGAAAGTGGGAGGAGAGCAGTGTGAAAAGGCTCTTGGATACCATGGAGATGGGTACAGTGTAAAAATCTGTATACTATAGATAAGTAAGTGGGAGGTTGATACCAAACTCCTACCAGCCAGAAACTGGCTTTGTGCAGGGTAAACATGTTAAAGGGCTGGGGAGCAGGAAGCATTGTTTAAGACTTTGCCATACTGTTTGCCTGCTTAGCACTTAAAGACAGTGAAGGAAGGGGACAAATAAACGTTTTTTGTGTTTTTTTCACATGTCTGTTCTTTTATCTATATCTAGTCTATCAGGAAGGGTAAACTATTTTCTAGAGCTTTTTTTTTTCCCCATTAAAGTTGTCTTACAACTTCAGACCTGCTTTTTTTTTTTTTTTTTGTCTCTACTTTTAATTTCAGTCGTAATTTGATTAATTGGGAGCTCATAATAAATTCATAATGCTTCTTCATCATTCGTGAATGTGGGGAAGAAAATGTGACAGATTCCTGAGGAACTAAATGTTACTTTATGTCTGAGTAAGACAGTATGTTTTTAAAATTCAGTCTTTGTGTTACACTGCTTTGAAAGACTGTCTCAGCTCATTTTAGGATTTCTTTGTTCTCTGCTTCTAATTTTTATGCTTTCGATGCCTGTAAGACTGCTGTTATTTCTATCCATGGCTGTAAGGAAAATTCTATAGTTTGTACATATGACATTGTACTTCCAAGAATTATTGATTTTTTTTTTTTTAATTCTAAAATGTAAGAAACACTGTAGAATGGTGAGTGTGGTTTTCAGAAAATTGTTATTTGTGCCATTGATTCTTCTCAAAATACAAGCTGCCTGCTGCCTATGAAGCGGGGTAAAGCAAGCTGATTTTTTTTACCTTTTATCAACAAGCTTAGGTTTAGAATAATGCCAAAACAAGTTAATTGCTTTTGTAAAAGCTTACATTTAAATGCTATGCCTTCTGTGAAATTCAGATGAGTTGGATGGGGAGACCATTCTCATCCCTGTTAGTTGTACCCATTGCTTTTATTCAGGGAGGCTTTCTGGCCACAGACCGACTTGTGAAGTAATAATGGCAATGAGAGCAGTGTTTTGCAATGGCCCTGCCTCTGCATGTGTGCATTCAGGAGGGAGCATGGTGCAGCAAGGTTCTTAAGGCTTTAAATTGTTTTGCTGGAGGATACACAAGCTGAGGTGTTACTCCTCCTGGGCGTTCTGAAATCGAGCATTGGAAAAGTCGCGCAGGGAGGAATGGGGATGTGCGGCCCTGCTGCAGGGCAGGGTCTGGGTCTGAGCATGCTCATCCCTGGCTGCTAATTTTGGCCAAATGGCAGGAGCAATCTCTGGGAAAAATAGAAATGTCTCTATTCCCCGAAATATTTTACTTCCTGGATTTTCAGAACTTAATGCCAGCTGTGGTGGTTCTTGAGGTCTTCTTAGAGGCTGGAAGCCCAGGATTTCCTGACAGTGGTGGTGCTGGCCTGCTGTCTGTAGAAACTGTTTTTTTCCTTTTACATTTCAGACTTTAAGGGGTGCATGTTGATCTTCAAGGGTAAATTTGAAGAAGCTGTCTTAGAGCATGATTTTTAATTGGCTTTTTCTCAGAAAAAAGCAAAAACAAGCCATTAAGCTTTAAGCTACAGTTTTACTGATGCTCATATCATTGTCCAGGGTGCAAATTCTAGATTTTAAAGTCAGATTAAAATTAAGTATTGGGTGCTTTAAGTACAGGTTGTTGCTAGTAGGAGTACCAGAGCTGATTGTCTGCACCAAAATTGGTGGATTTAATATGTAAATCTGTGAAGAAGGATGAGGTCTTGCCTATGGGCAAGGGCCAGTGGTGTGTGGCAGCAGCTCTCTGGTCACAGAGAGCAACAGACAACTTTCCCAGGCATCGTTCTGGGAAAGGCTGTGAGAAGATCAGAGAAAAGAATTAGAAACAATTCTTATCTTCACTTGCTGCACCTGGTGTTTTGAACACGTGGAATGTGTTATGGAGATATGTTCACCAAAGGGTGGTTTCTTAATTAGCCAGTTGTGATGGTGTTTTAATTAAAGGACCAATCAGGTCCACCTGTATCGAACTAGGGTGTAAAAAGCAATGGGTTTCTTGATAAAGTAAATTAGCCTTCTGTGAATGCCTTGAGAGTCTGTGTTGCTTATTTCCAGGTCCTGACCCATTGTTCTGACAGTGATGGTGATCAGCTTCTGCAGCATTTCTCACTGGCTGCCAGAAGCATTGCACCATGGTGGATGTGGTGAACTACAAAATGTGGATCTTCTCTGTCCCCATTCCCTTGAGTTTCCTACTCAAGCTTCTGGAATTTTATGTTGTCTACTGGAACTGGCTGCGTGGGGAGCAAAATGATGTGCTTTGAAATTTGGACCTGAGTGGTTTACAACAAGCCGGATGCCACAACCCCCAGGGCCACGTGTGCGAAATCAGGGACAGCAGCATCACTGACTGATAACATACTGTCTTTCTAAAAGTTGAGCACATTTGATTAAGGTCTTAGGTTCTTTGAATCAACTTTTGATATTGTAATCAATGGGAGAATGTGAAACTAACTTTACAGGCAGGTAGAAAGCAGCTAATTTTGCAAGATTCTTCTCTGTTTGCAGTTCCTGATGAACAGGATTCACCTTTACATCACATGATAGATAATTTGGATTCAGTTTGAGAACACAAAGCTTGATCAGATGCAGCAAATGCAGCAATCCAGCAATCTCTGGCTTTTCTTCTTATGATGTTAAAATATATATATATATATCCATTAACACCTGTTTCTTTATTGCCACAGGTTCTGCCGGGCATACTGCAGAAGCATTGCTGTATTTTACCTGACAGGAACACAGGTAAACTTTTTTCCTAATGAGTTAATATTGTAATAGGATTTGGAGAAACACAAACACGAATTGGATTATATATAGAAGCTTTGTTTGCTATTTTGTCATTGAAATTATCTTATAGGGAGGGTTAACTTGGATGTTTTGTTTAAATTACCTGCTTTCATGTGGAGATTTTATGTATTCTGTTAACATTCTGGAGGTGGCACCATTGTAGAGGTTGCTCTTCACTCTCGCTTATAAAGTTATTTGTATGAACTTCTGAAGCATTTATACCTTTTTAACTATAAAGTTCCTACTTTGTCAGGAAAAGGGGTTTAATATTGGAGTCTGCAGTCTGGTTCTGTTGATTCACAAAAGTACTAAGCATTAAGTTGCATGTAGCTCTGATTGCAGATAAATGCCTGCCCTGTGCTTATTTTTCAGAGTAGAGGAGTAGACTACAGGAGTAGTCAGAAGCAGTATCACTAATAATACCTTATTGTTGTGCAGAAGAAACTTAGAGCAATGTGTTTGTGAAAGAACAAATAAATTGATGAGAATGATATTGGAAGAGAAGAAAGCCATGATTTAATTTTACATTCTTTTATTACAGGAAAAAACAATTTCTTTTAAAATAAGTTTTAAAAACCTTTAAAAAATACTATAAATTGAGTGAAAATGACTGCATATGCAACTCTGGATATGATTTGACAGACTAATTTTAGAGAAGTAGGAAGAAAAATATAGCTTTTTTTCCTATATCTTCTTAATAGAATATACATGATTGCTGGCATCTCTTAAATCTGCATACCCCTTTCCCCAGTAGGTACCATTAAAGTAAACCAGTTTGCTCCTTGGCTTGCTATTACCTGTATTTCAGGCACAGTTTGCACTAAAGGTAATTACAGAGAGAACTTGAAAACTGTGTTGAACTGTAGTGGGATTTGTGGTTACCTGCTAATGTTCAAATGAAATTTAAAATCTGATTTCCACTTTAAAAATGTGGATGTGAATGTGATAGAGGTACTCTAGTAAGATAGTTCATAACACACCCATTCCAGCAAGAATTGGGAAGTTTATAATTAGCTAACAAATTGCAGACAGACTTTGGCCTTCATAACAATTTCAAGAGCTCCTGAAAACTGGGCTTGGTGTAATGACCTCAGCCCAGTCTGTGTGCTCCTTTGCTGATATCCTGTGCTAATTATTTTTTTCCTTTTCTTTGTAATATAGGAAATTGATCCAGATTCCATTGACAACCAAACTCTTCTTAACTTATATAGAACTGTATCATGTAGATATCAGAGCCAGAGTTACATGAAGTGATGACCTGGGAGCTAAGACTGACCATTTATCTGGAGAGGGTATAATATGTCTTTACAACCAATATCAAGAAAACCATTTATCTAAAATCTCAGTCACCTGGAATAGTGCCTTCATTTAGACATAAGAAAGAAAGGAGGAGCTTGCTAATGTAAAATTTGGTTTTGAAAATTTTGAACTAAGCTCTTTGAAGAGGAAATCTGTCAGGCTTTGGTATGTAACAGCTGCTGTACAACTCAAGCACACTTATGTGTGAAAATATCTGTAAGTTCTTTTGCATCTGTGTCACTGCTGCAGTATTTTTTTTTTATGCTTACCTACTATATAGTGGAGAGTTGCCAGCAGGTGCAAAGTAAATGAAATCTGTGTTCCATTTTCATCCACTTCCCCCATTTACAGTGTTTAAACACTTGGCAGAGAGAAGGAGAGTTCAGACAGGACATGGGGGATTTTTTACCTCCTTTCTGGATTAAAAGAATGACTGAATTACAGTTTGATTAATTGCATCTGTTAGAGATAAATGAACCTTTGTCTTGTCAGACTTTAGGTCTAAATCAACTAGTCCAAACTAAAAAAAAAGAAATTCAGTAGCTTTGTGTAAATGTGGAATGTGCTATTTGCATTCAAATGTATACATCATACATAATCTTGTCCAGTCCCACTCTCAGTAAATGAGCCTAGAACAATTACCTGATTGTGAGCTGTAGGTCTGTTTGTGTTCAGCTGTTGACATTTGGAGGAACTGAGCTTGGGTGTTGTTCCTAATAAATAGAGAAGGACAAGGAGAAATGGACTAAATGGAGGGATGGGGGAAGAACCATATAATGAGATGACAAAAGCATTAGGGAAAAACAAGATGCTGTAGTGAGTAGGATGAGTGAAAGGGAGAGAGGCAGTAGCAGTTTCTTCACTTATAGCCATTCAACAGTTCAAGTGAAGGCAGCTTGGTGTTCTTGGGCTCCTCATTCAAGAGTGCCCCCATGACCAGACTCTTCCATGCCATCAGCACTGGGCTGCACCCCAGGGAAAGGAAATGAGCCCTTGGGAGTGATGGTGCCAGTGCTGCCAGGCCATCCTTTTGTCCAGCTGCCCTTCAGGCCTAAGTTTGATTCCTGGGGAATGTATGCAATTAGCCTGAGATGTAATATGTCCCTGATTGCCTGCACTCTAGAAGACTGCATGTTTTACTGTCCCTTCCTATGCTGTGTAGGAGTTTGAAGTGACCACACTTTGTCGGTATTGGTATTCTGTATTTGTAAACTGGAGAAGAGAGCTATGCATGGAAAGATAGATACATGGGAGCAGTGATCTTCTTCCAGTGGTGATGGTGTGTTAGTACTTCTACCATGAACTGTTATTCTCAGTGTTTATAACTTAGCTATAAAAATGTATCCTGCAAAGACTTTCAAAAGGGAGCATAAAAATGTAATTCAGCCATCCCACAGCAATGTAGTTTTGGAAGAAGATACATATTTAATGAGATTAGGTGTTTCAAAGGTTAAAGAATGATTAATTTTCAAACATGTAAAGCCTTTACAAAATCGAATTCTCTAAATAAATCACTGAATACAGCTAGTAGTTGCTTGCATTAAGCTTTGCTAACAGACAGCAATGTTTCAATTCTTAAGTGATAATTTATTTGTGGCTGTCTGTTAATGATATTTTCATTACTTAATTAAAAGTTCATATAGCATGCACTGGCACAATGTGTGCTTGTTATTGTGTTAGCTGGTATCCAGAAACTTTGTCACATACTCTATTACTCAAGAAGCAAAAGATCCCAGATCAGACACCTTTATTCTAAACTTCCATCTTAAATGCCATAACCATACTGTAATAACTGTATTGATGGCCCTGCTCAGTTTCTTTCCATCTCCTAACCAGACAGCAACACCTGGGATTCATTAGCAATTACAAAGTTATTGGAAGAAAAGCAGCTACACGCTCTCTACATGTGTTAGTAACAAGATCATAAGGGGAAACAGTGTGAACGGACTAATGACCTGGTGGGGAGCAGCTTGCTTATTTTCTTGAATTATAGCCCTCTGTCTCTCCAGCTCCAGCTGGGAGAAATAACCCACCCCTTTTGATGGACATCGACCACCCTCTGTGTACACAGGCAGTCAGCTCATATTCCCTTTATAAATATTTCCCAGCAATGATCCCTCCCCTGTTACTGGGCAATCTTCAGCCAATTCAGAAGTCCTTTCCATTACTGGAGAATTACTTCTGTAAACCTTAGGCAGATGCTAAGGCCGTCCTTCCTTCCTCCCTTAAATAAGGTACTTGGATATGGTAATGGATAAGAGAGCTGTTCATGCAGTATGAGCAGTGCCCTTGATTTCTACCCTCAAAATGAAGATAGCCATTAAATGCAATATGTTTCGCCATTCCTAAACAAAACAAAAAATTGAGGGGTAGGAATGCTGATTTGAAACAGAGAAGTCAATGTACCTGCTGTGGGTTGCTTTTTGTTTAAATATATGTATTTTTAAAATTTATTTTTATTTCCAGTCTTGCTTGAAATAGAACTCTTCAGGCAGTATGTGTGGTTGTTCAGCTGTAGAAAATTTCATGCAAATAAAAAGAAGAAATATATCTGAAAGCTTATTGTTTTGTGTACTCTGTGTTTAAGCAGTCTTAGAGCAGAAGAGTGAATTATTTGGAGTTTGATTTTTGTTTATCCCAGGCCTCCTTCTATAATGATTTAGCACAATAAATGATCCTCAAGGTGTGCACAAATACACTTGGTGAAGTAAAACATAATCGAACTCCTTAAGAGAAGGCACTTGGTGTGATTTTTACATGGCCGCAGCTGTTAAATGGACATTCTTGCACTGCAGAGATGCTGATAGCTGTGTGTTTTGTCTGTCTCTGTTGTGCTCTTGATACACAATTATTAGTTTTCTATCATGTGAGGAAATTGCACAAACAGCCTCTATAATATTCTTTTCCATCATAGCCATGAGTTTGGTATGTGGTGGATTGCAAATTTGGGCTCATTTTTTCCACTGAAGATCCCAAAGGAAGGAATGAATCAATAGTCACTAGCAGCTTCTTGGGCTGATTCATTCTTTGACGCTTTAATCTTGAATTTCCCCTCTCATCCTGAAGGAGAACATAGTTGCAGGTGCTCTTTATTGTACTTATCTTGCTGGCTTGATTCTGATAAATAGCTCTCTTAAACTTTGAGCAACACTCTTAGAAAAAAAAAAGGAAAAAGATTGATGCTGTCTCAAGTTTCTTCATAAACCATTTTCAGGTCAGCTCTTGTGTACTGATATTGAACTTGCGCAAGATGTTAAATCCTTCATTATAATCATCCTCTTTTGTCCACTGCATGCCTAAAATTGCACTGAAAAAAGTGTAACCAATGTTCTGCTTTCTGCAAAGAATGAGTAATATCTTTTTGAGAGAGTGGTAATTGCTTTATATACAAAAGCAGGAATTTAATAATAACCAATCTCTTCATTGGGTAAAGTGCAGCCCAAGACAGTAATGTTTCATCCTTTGCTTGTTTGCTTTTCTTCCTGTTGCTTGAAAAGCAAATATTGAACTGGAGAAAAATCCAAGCTGGTATTAAATAGAATTCCTGCAGTAAAATTTACTAAACTGGATAAAGAAGTTAACATAGGTTTTTTTCCCTTTAACTACAAGTGTGTTACTTTACTAGATTTTAAAATACAAGTAGTGTGAATTAGAGCTCAAAACCAATGTGTTTTATAACTAGCAAATACGTTGCTGCCTCCTAGTTAATTTTTATATATATGTGTGTGTATATATATATTTTTATTGAAATGCAATGGATATTTGTAAGAAGAGCCATGCAGATGACTGGGCTGACAATGTGTATGTATGAACTGTACAGCAGCCAGTTTGATTTCACAGAAGGAGTTACAGCATAGTGTTCAGAAGCCAAAGTCCTTTTACAAAAATATCTTTACCATATTCACTAGCATATTCCATCTGAACATTTTAAAGTATTAAATTAATTGTGATGAATTTTTGCCTTGTGCCATTGCGATAAAGAATTCTTTTCCCATCATATCCTCTTTAATCAAAGAGGAAGTCAGATTATCAACTGCTGCCACATAAGAATATTCACTGGGGTGATATATCATCCTCTTTAGAAGTTCGTTGCTGAAACTGAAGTTATCCTTTTGCTTTCAAGATGTAGTTATAGATTTTAGACAGTTCCTGCAGATTTCACCTGCTGTCTGCTTGCTGAGTTAAACATGAGCATTCTCATTCAGATGTTCAGCTGCAGGCTGCCTGCTGGTACTTTCCAGCCCAGTTTCCATGGAAATGGAAATTAGAGGGCAGAAAATAAAGGAAGAATACGTACTTTCTTAATCTTCTAGTTAATCTGGAAGTTCTCTTACCTTGGTGTCAAGGTTGTTTTACTTTAAGTTGGATAGGCATATGATGCCAACTTCTGCAAATTCAAAAATAAATTAAACTCATTATCAGAGCTGTTACAAGCAATGCCTGTTACCATGACTCTGTAGAGGTGTTGGAGATCACCAGAAGAAGATGAAGAAGGAAGAAATGGACTGGGAAAGAATAAACTAATGTGTGACATTACCCAGTGGCCATTTTAGACTTAATACTGCTAGATGTCTATCTAGTATAAGGAACTATACACTTTCCATCTCAAACTAGCCAGAAGACCGCCTTGGTTATGAACAAAAATAAAATTTAAACTTTTGGGGAAGGTAGTTAACAATGTATGCAAGATTAAATGTTGTCAACAGAAGTAACAAACTGTGATTAAAGTTGGGTGCTGTTAATACAAGTAACAAAAGTGTGATTCAGTTGGATGTAGTATGTACAAGTAACAACTCTGACTGGGGTTGAATATAGTTAATACAAGTAACAAGTTGCTATTAGCATTGAATGTTGTAGATACAGGTAACAAATTTAGGAATAGTTATATTAACAGCCAAGTGTTGTTGTACATGTGTAAGGGGGGGTTGGAACCAGGGAGGAGATGGGGTGACAGTCTTCCTGAAATGACAGAGAAAGTTCCAGAATACATTACATCATGAGGCACGACCACAATTGGAACCAGGATTGGAAGAGAGACTAGCCAATGAGGAGCAAGAATGGCAAAATGATTGGACCAGGATGACCCAAGTTATAAACCAATCAAAGACTGGAAAATGGACCTATCACAGCGCGGATCCTAAGCGCCCCAATCAGCTGACTAGGAGAGACTTTAAAAGGCCTGAGTGTCAGGCGCTCGGGTCTTCCCTTGGAGATGGTTTCCACGGAAACATCTGTAGGTTACAGTTATTTAGTTACTAAGTTGTTGAAACAGTCTTCGCTTCCAGTTGTTTGTTCTGTAATAAGCAGGCTTACCTTTTTTTAATCAATCAGCCTCCTTTTTGTTATTTTAAAATTTTCTTTCTAAGCCTGTCCACAACACCTTGTCTTATTTGATCTGTATATACCTAGGACTGTTCATCTTGATCCACTAAAATCTGGTCTCCATGAGAGTAAAAATATAGGCAGGTTGGGCTAGACTCATAGTTCAAAGGGGCCAGGTCTATTATCTCAAGACCAATAGGACCTCAGACTTCAGTATCAAGGCAGCTATAAAACTGATCAACACATATTAGTCCACTTAAAATAATTGGATAGGCTAGAAGACTCTGGATATGTGTGAGCAAAAAAGGCAGCTATAAAACTGATCAACACATATTAGTCCACTTAAAATAATTGGATAGGCTAGAAGACTCTGGATATGTGTGAGCAAAAAAATGTGTTAAGGATTCAGCTGGCACAGATCTCTGTGCCATTCTGCTTGTAGTGTAAAAAGAATGATCAGGATGTTGGTGCTTCAGTCTTTGCATGGTGTCCTAGTTGGTTGCAAGCATAGTACAAAGACCTTTTTGGAGTTCCAGGTCCTCTACTATCACTAATTCATCCAGGGAGATGTTTTTCCACTCTTACTACTGTTATGAGAAGTCACAGTTTTGCTTCACTCAAAATTATGTAGTCTTAAAACCAAAACACTGAACAAAATACTTCACTGATGTTTAGATGTCAAGTTAAATGTTTCAAGATTGATAAAATACACTCCTGTGAAGGGCAAGTGTTGCCTAACCCCTATGCTCTCAGGACTGAGTGTAAATCCTTAGCTGTAAAATAGCACTTTCCCAACTGTCTCACTCTCATATGTGTGGGGGAAACAGGGACTGAAGAATGAATTCTGACTTGGTGAGGCTTAATTCTAGAGGCAGACGTGGGCATGCGTGTTCGCAGTCTTTGCCTAACGTCACAAGAGTCCTGGTGGCTAAAAATGTGTAGGAAGGAAATTCTCTCCAGAAAACAGCATCCCTTTCAAGAAAGCTTACTTGACCTTTACTTCTGAAATGTTTTGTAAAGCATTTCAATGTGTACAGCTCAGCTGCTGAACGAAGAGAGAATTGTGCATCCTCAGACGCAGAAACAGCAGGCAGCTCTGATAACTGGCCATGTTAATAATGTGAGTAGGTCTTGATAAATGAAAGCTGTATGTAGAATGACTGATTTCTATACGCCACAGTTTGGGGTTTGGTTTTTTTTTGTGCTTACATCTATTTGTGAAACGGTTGCCCAGGCAGTATGTAAATCACGTGGACTGAGGGCTCTGAGTGTGTGAGTGTACTGTACACAGGCACTCTCTTGTGGAGGAACATGGTTTTGAAGTTCACTGCCAAAAGGTATGTCTTGGCCAACACAGTGCAGTGTGTGGGTAGAGGTAAAGAGTGTGCAACTGAGCAGAGAAATCAAAATACAGACATTTCTACTCATACAGTGAGTAAGGAGAAATGTTGGTATGTTTTTCTAGAACAACTATAAGTTAATGGTGAGGAGCACAGGGAATTCTTATAGCTCTCAGAGGAATATAGCTATAATGCTGAAGGACTCTTGAATTAATTGGTTTTATGTGGGTTCAGTAGACCACAGTGATATTTCATTACCCTTAGACTGCGGGCCAAAAACACTATTCCCTTACCTTTTAAAGCTCTCAGGGGTGCCTGCACAAAAGTATCTGCATTCCTTGCTTCAGTAGCGTTTGCCTCTCCAGCTACGTTGAGGCACCTCTGAAGGAAGAAAAGACCCCTTGGCTGATATGCGTTAAATACATAAGTCAGTTGTGCTAAGTATAGAAGAAATAGACATGTTTTGTTTGCTACTATTTTAAAAACATTTTAATTATGTTCCTTTTTCTCTTAAATTGCAATTTGACTGTGTAAGTAGATTGATATCTTAAAAAGATATCTTTTCCTGAGCTTTGAAGACACTGTCCTGAGAGGAGTAAGCAATCAAAACAGCATTGGAAGTGACTACCAGTCTTTTATTCCAGAGTCACATCATTTGTATCACAATCCTCCAATTTGGTGGAAGTTCTTCAAAGTTTTGAAGAACAAAACATTTTTTCATGTTTGTGGGAATAATGGAATTTATCATGAAAGATTTCTTGGAAAAAGAATGTAAGTTAGAAAAAATAAGGACTAGAAATCACATTGCTAATTTCTTAAAAGAAATCTGTTTAATGGAACTCTTGTTTGCTTTATTTTGTCCTTCTTCACCCACCTCCCACTCCTCCCACCCCTTTTTACTAGAAGAGTGGAAAAGTATGGGGAATTTGATTCTGTATCTAAGATGCCCACAGGGTTAGATAACTTTTATTTTCATAAGATGCCTGAACAATCTTTGCCTGCTCTAAGGCATGCTTGTTAATTTGGAATAGTCTGCCTTATGTTTTGGACTAGTATTTAACTCCCTAGGACAGAATAACAGTTTAAAAGAGAAGTAGCATGCAAGCATCTCCATGATTAAAACCATCAGAGCCTTCTTTCATTCTAGTTGTGCATTTTCCAGAAAAGGACATTCCCCTTCCACTGATGTACTGGTGAAGACTTTTTCCAGATGTATCTTTTTTCTTTCAGCTGAATTTATTATGTCCAGTTTTTCCTGTCCACCCTAAATCTTCTTGTATTAGCTGGTTGGGTGGGAGTACTAACACATACATTTTGTTATCAAAACATCTGAGCTGTTCATGCTTTCCATTCTACAGTGACATTCTCTATGTTTAAGATGGTTTACTTTGCTAGAATGATTGTATTTGTAGTAACGCTGTATGACGTGGTTCTCCTGCCTTTTGGGATACCATAGGAGCTATAAATAACAGTGGCTAATGTCTACAGTCATGCACAACAGGAAGCAATTTAACCACTTGTCTCCTTTCTGTCACAATGGGAAATAGCAAACATTTCTGCATCAATAATGCATATGATCCCCAAAGCCATTAGTGGTGCTTATTGTAGAAGTATATTACCAGAGGCAGTGCTGCACCCTCTGCACTTGAGATTAAATGGTAGCAAATGTTTCCATGCGTGTGGTTTAGTCGTCTCAGTATGACTGTGCATTGGTTAAGACACCAGCTGTACCTCCAGAGAATCTCTCCCAGTCTGCCAGCCAAGAGGAGCAACACCGTTAGACAGGCAAAAGCAGGGGAAGAGCTTGGGAACAGCAAAAATGGCCACATTAGCTTATCCTTCTTGACACAAAGATCATTGGGGCAGGGAAGGATCAAAGAAAGTGAAGATGTTTCACCATGCAGGAGGCTGGTATTTCAGTATATCTCTGAAAGTCATTGTACAAGATTAGATGCATGTTGTCACTTGGAGGTTGTATTAATTTTATAAAAATATGTTGGTTTGCTGCACTTAGGTAGTTAAATGCTTAAATGAGAGAGTTTGAATATGTTGCTGGCCAAAGCTGCTGTCCCAGAATTCCCCAGGTCTTACCTGGACACAGCTTAAAATCAGGGAAGCAGTGAGGGTAGAGAGTACAGTATCAGGGAAACTATGAGAAGCATAACTCACAACTGTTCTCATTTGACAGCAAATCCTGGGGATGAATCATCTGCAGATTTTCAGTGGTATATATAGGAAACCTAAACTTACCAAAGAATAGTGATGGGATGACAAAAAGCCATGGAGGCATTTGTGGTTTTTCTTACCTTATGTAATGGCTTCTTGAATGTCCTTTATAAACCAAGGACTGATCCTCTGTACTGTACCATTAACACTTGTGAGCCATGAACCTCCATCATACTGAACATGGGCAGAACAATGCTGGAGGCTTCAGCTGACAGAAGTTTAATTCATGAACCACCTTCACAAATATATTTGGAAATTGTGACTCACAGAAATCAGCCCACAAGGCATAAGAAATTATATCATGGTTAAGCTGCAGGTGATTATAAATGTAAGGGATAAGATAAGCTTCAGGGAAAGGCATGAATATGTTGAAAATGCTTCAATACTTTTTGCTCCCCTTCTAATTTGGAGGGCAGTTGAAGGGAGCAACACAAACCTGAAAATCTGAAGAGGAATGGTCAGCATGGCATGGACTGTTAATACCATGTGTTAGGAGATGTGTCCTTTCTTTCATTACCATAAAGACTTGGAAATGATCTACAGCCATGAGCATCTGTCCATTAGGACAAGTAATCAATGCTTCATATACCTGAGTGTAAATATTTCTGATGTATTGTATTTGCACTAAATATGTATAATGATTCTTTACCAAAGATCATTACAATTTGTTGCCCAGTGCTAAAATTTTCTCTCTCCTGTTTCTATGGAAACTATAATACTGATAAGACACAGTAAACAAATGCACTGTATCATAAGCCTTCCCTTTAGCAGGACATTCATTTTGCTAATATCTGTCCAAATGTGTCTGGTGACAGGTATTGTTCATTTAACCATTCAAACAGTAAAGTATCTATTTAATTTTCACTGAAGACTTATCTTCTAGCTTTGAGGGCTTTTACTTGCTTTTAAATCATTTTCCTAACACAGTGGTGAGTTGGTATGTACCAGTGGTTGCCGCAGCTAATATTTGCTTAGCTCAAAGGAGAGTAGTGAGTGCTTATATGAAAACCTCATATGCTTCAGAAACAGGAAAATCTAAAAGTGTAGAAGTACACTTGTTGCTAGCTAATGCAGAAACCAAAAGCTTCTTTTGCCTTTGGTTCTTTTGAACATGCTTATGTGGCACGGTCTTTTGGGGAAAGGTCAGCAGGTGGCCTGCTGTCTAAGAATTAGGCTTTTGTGGAACAAGTTACACCTCACAAAGTAGAGTATCATCTTCCCGAGCCATGCCCAATTGCAGTCTTGAAGTATTTTACTTCAGTATTTTACTCAGCAAAAAGTTCTCTGTACATTCTAGAGTGCCAAACACAGCCTTACAGTGAGGAGACTGACCTCCTCCCCCCTGCTCTGGCTGGGAGGACTGGCAGGTTGCAGGCAGAAGCAGGCGGTGCATCCCCTGCAGCGCTGAGGACCGTGTGTCTTGAGGGCACATGCCAACCCAGGGAGCTTGAGATGAGGTGGCAAACTTCATACTCACTGACCATTCAATAAAATCCCCGCTTGATTGCTGATCTTGCCTTCTGTTTTAGAACCTTCCTTCTGTAATACCAGTTTCAGGGTGACTAACCATGCTGAAAAGGGTAAGGAGGTTTTCAAAGATTAAAACTGAATAAATTGTTCAAATGAGTCAATAAATGCTATGCCTATGCTATACTTCTTGAGTGGTTTATGGGGAGTGAAAAGTCAAAGCTCAAATAGCCAAGGTTAGGAATGGAGAAGCCTGCTTGGTTTTCATGTGCTGAAGAGATTGGAATTTATTCTGAACTCTTCCCTGGGGCTGCAGGGTGGCAATGAGGCAGTCACCTTTGCTCCAGTTTGTAATGTTAAATACACATTAACAACTTAAAGAGCTGCCATAGCATAAGCAAAATACTTACTGTTTTCTATAAAAAGCTTATGATGTTTTTTCATTGAAGACCTGCTATGTTAAATATCTAACTAAATCAGCTGATAACTTTAATTAATGGCAGTCACTTTTAAAAAGGCTTTAGAGAAACTGATGGGAATGGTGTGCTAGTAAGGAAGGATTTTGATCTAGAGAAACACAAATCATCACTCAAAGCCTTGATGTACTTGTGGTAATGGTAGACAGCAAAACTCCAATTTTTAGGTTTTTCTTTGCAGATTCTTTAGGAGTACTATGAATATCATTACTGTGACAGGGACTGAGATAATCTATCTGGATTTTGGATACAGTGGTGACGAATGGTGCTCCTCAAAGACACAGAATTACTTTGATGTTCAATAACAAGTAGGCTGTTGGATGGTGCTTAAGGTATCTACTTCTTCGTGTGTAAACACAAATGTCTTTGTCATCCTAAAGAAAGCCTCTTTAGGCAGGGCATCAGGTTTGACAGGGGGCCTTGAGATACTTTTTACTGCTTCAGTGAGACTGGCTCCATGAGGGAGCCTCCCGTGCTTTTTCGTAACTATTAACTCAAGAAGCAAATGAAGGCAATCAGTCTGCATAGGCAAAGATTTTTTGAAGGACTAATATATTTTATTTTGCTTTTTTTTTTTTCATGGGGGGCAAGCTATAAGTCTTCATTATGATTGTCTTTCCATTTCTAGTGTTTACTTGAAAAGAGGCAGATTGCACCGTACATCATTCAACTTATAAAGAGGGCTTATAGAAAGACAGAGAAACACTTTTTACCAAGGCAGTGAGCATTGGACATTGGTTTTAAACTGAAAGAGGGTAGTTTTGGATTGGATATGAGGAAGAATTTGTTTACAATGAAAATAGTGAGGCACCGGAAGACGATAAGTAGTGGATGACCCATCGTTGGAAGTGTTCAAAATTAGGATGGATAGGGCTTTGTACAACTTGATCTAGTGAAAGATGTTCCTGCCCATGGCAGGGGGTTTTGGACTAGAGGATTTTTAAAGATCCCTTCCAACCCAAACCATTTGATGAATCCATGTTTTTTTTATTTTGGTTGTACTTGTTATTTGAATTAAAATTCAAGAAGGGGTAAATTCTGAGATAGATTTGATTGCTTGTCCTTTCAATTTTTATGAGATTGACCTTCATATCGGAAGGCAGATTATGGCCTTAAGGTTGACATCTTCAACATTTCATCATTGTAGGCATGAAGATATTACTTTCTTGGAAACCATTGCAAGTGATAGTTGCTGGGCTGCATTCACTGTTTTCTGTTAGAGCTGGTCTCCAACTTCTTTACTCCAGTAATTTATGTGAGGATGCTGTGGTCATCTTTCTTCTTTTGAAATGCCACTGTTTAAGCCCTTGTGGAAGACATCCTTTGCCATTTCATCATTTTGATTTTTCTGAGTTGTAATTCAAGAGCATCACAGATCACAGATATATTCACTGATGTTCTGTGTTTTCCTTTTCCTTAGGACCTTTCATAACTCCGCATAGCCAATAACTCAAATCTTCATTGTTCGTAGTTATTTTCATCCTTTTAAAAAAACATTTGACAGCTTTATCACTTTGTTGGATATTTTGCTGATTCTCATGCCTAATGTTTTGCAGTCCTCTGCAGGATTTTTTGTTATTGCCTCTCTAGTTTTGCTGCATTTATTTGATATTTTAATTTTCTTCTTCATAACTTATCTGGTTTTTTTTCTGTTTTTTTTTAATCATATAAGAAACAGGTTGCTATTCACTATACTTCCTCTTTATTAATGTAGCTAGCAGATTTTTAGCTTTTTGATGTTGTGTAATTCTTGGCTGCAAAATTCAGAGCTTCTTTAACTGTTACTGGCATCTTTGTTTGGCATTATAGAAGACATATGGCTTCCTACAAAACTGTGTCGTTATTTAACTTGATTTTCGTTGCCTTCCTGTTGGAGCTTTTGACTGAGGTATAAATACTGCATCATAGATATTTCTTTCCCCACTCAAAAAATCTGATGTTGGCTTAACACTGAGCATTCTAGGAGAACCTAGGAGGTTTAGCTTGCAGTAAAATATTTTGGTTTTTCATTCCCCCCTTCTTCCTCCTGGTATTGGACATGTGTGCACAGCACATTAATTTTTGAATTTTGTCTCAAGCCATGTGGATAGGATGGGATGGAAGTGCCAAGAGTGAGCTAATTTTTCAGCAGAAATGAAGATATGGGTTCCCTTTTTTTGTTGTTGTTGCTGTTGTATATTGATTTGAAGTTATTTTTCCCTTTTTTTTCCTTTTTTTTTTTTTCTGGATAGGTGATAAAGATGGAATTTTCATTCCATTCTTTTAACTTCATTGTATTTTCTACTTGCACTGTGGTCACCCAAAGTGAAAGCAGGGCAGTCACAGCACAGTGTTGTTGCTCTTTAGACTGAGTTTCCAGACTCCCACAAATAGCATGTCTTCTCTAACACAATTGATTGCTGTTGCCAGGGATCTGTTTTTCAGAAACATTTTTCCTTTCCAGGTATTCTGAAATTATATTCCTCTAAATTCTTAGATGATGATATGGGTTGTCCATAATTTAGGATCTCTGGTACAGTTGAGTACTGTCACTGTCTCTTCATAAGCATGTTTTACATTTAATGTCTTCCTAATGGATGGTAACTTTTAACTTATGACACAATCTGCCTATACACACAATTTCTTATGGAATTGCTAACTAATTTTGCGTGTAGGTTAATGAAATAAGTTTACAGTGATTTTGACGTTTTGGAGAATGTGATATATGGAAAAATTGTGCCTGAAGGCATATTATTTAATCCAGTAGAAAACTGCATTTTTCTTTCTAATTATATCTATTTGATATGATAGCCACAGGTTTTTTAACTCATTCAGATAATCAGAGAAGACCTCTTGGTCTGGAAGGTCTGATTTGAGCTATGGACAATCTCTTCTCCTTGTCCAATGCAAGTTCTATTCGTGCCTGCCTGAAGGTAATTCCTGATGGTTGTGCAGCCTGTGACAGGTACCACAACTTTCTGAAGCAAAGTAGGTCTGCATTTGATTAGTCTTACTATTAGATATTGTGCAAAATATTTCAAACTGAATATACCATGGTTGCAACTTTAAACTTATTATTGTTCAGTCCTCCATGGACATAGAGAATATTTGATTTTTACCTGGTTTTGCAATAGGATTTTATGTACCTGGGAACTAGTGTCCTTGATTTGAGCTTTCTCTGTTCCAGAAAAGATGTTAGAATAGTTTCTTGGCCCTTTAACCATTTTTTTCTACACTTCTTGTGGAAAAAGTGAATCTGGCTTTGTACTCTTTTTTTCTTAAAGTGTGATGTGACTGCATTGAAATTTCTTCTTACAGAGGTAAGAAAATGTGATAACTGTTCCTAGATAACAAGAATGTCTGTCCTGTAGTTATTTTTAAACCAAATTAAAAAAAAATAAACATTTGCCTCTATTTCTGATATTAGTTGTAAAGCAAATTACATAGGCCAACATAGCAGCCACAATGAAATCATCCTGCTTAATCTACGTGAATTGGAAGCATAAGAAGAACGTCATAATTTAAAAGCTCAGTTTCAAGAAGTCAATTAATGTATACAGCTGTGGATTGTCTTCCATTTAAACAGGAATTAAGGCATGATAACTTCTTAATTCTCAACTATATTCTTGTCCTCCATTCTTTCCTTCCCCCATCCCTCCATCTGTGGCAAAATGAGCACTTTAAAAAGTATTCTCATTTCTGTATATCTTCTTAAGTATAGTACCTAATTCATTCTATTGATTAATTTAGAGGTGATCTTCACAGAAAGTCAAGAACATTTAGCTTATTTTCATTAGTTTTAGCCTTGAAATTATTAACAGGATAGCTTCATTGATGTTATAGATACTGACTTTGGGATGCACTTACACGATTTAAAGTTCAACAGCCAATAAGTAAATCATACTAAAATATGAGTTAACTGGCAGCAGTGACCCTTGACCATTTCTGCATTTAATTTTGGCATATGTTTATGAAACAACTGCCATCCCAGTGATAATCCTTATTTTCAATTCTTAAGTGTTTTCCATTTAATATACTCACATTCAAATTACACACTGCGAAGTAAATCTGTAGGAGTAAAGTGCCTGTTTTCTTATGTTATGCAAAATAAAAAATGCGGTTAGACATATTGCTGCAATGATGATTTCCAACATCAAGTATTTTATTCAAATGAATTAAAGGGCATGTATGCATCTAGCAAAGGCTGCATACTTGCCTTCCATCTAGGTATTTTTCCTCCTTTAAATTTCTTAATATTAAAACATATTCAACTATTTTTTAAAAGCTTTGTGAGCTAGTTAGATTTTTGAAATGAAGCCACATGAAGAAACTAAAGCTGAATTTTACCTTCTTGAGGTATTTGGAAGTATTTGCTCTTTTTTTTTTCTCTTCCTTTTATTTTATGACTATTTGTTTGCAATTCAAAAGTGCCTTTGTCTTCTGCCTGGGATGTTCACTAATGGTTCTGGGTAATCTATTAATGTAGTATTTTAGAATTCAATGAGTTTGTCTTTGCTCCAGGTCACCTCAAGTTGGCTAAAAAATGCAAAGATTATTTAGAAATATGGCTGTGTACATTAAAACGATATGGAACTGGCACCTGGGCTTTCTGTCACAAAAGAAGAAAGCTTCTGTAGGTCTGATTCCTTTCTTTATGAGGACCTGATACAGCAAAGCACTTAAAAGTGTCTCTCCTCAAAGACATTAGTGAAAAATATGGTGAAAATTGTCAGAACAAAGTTTAATAGAGGGTTTTAGACAACTTAGAAACAACAACAGAAAATATAGCAGAGGAGTAAGCCCATTGTAATTGAGGAAAATTACACTACTGATTATAAAAGAAATTAGGGGGTTTCAATAAATATTTCTGTTCTGTATTCTACCTTTCAGGTGTAAGGCCTTGTGTTCTGCAAGTCAGTAGTTTTTCTGTGACAGCGATATCTACGAAAAACACTAGAACTATCTGTAGAATCAGGTCATTTACATCCCAGTGTGTAAAAAAGCTGGTTGGAAAGTTTTCTGGTTCGTTGTTTATACTAGAATAATTCAAGGACAGCTGAGGAAACTTCCTGACACATGGCAGGGGAGATGGAGCTAGATGATCTTTAAGGCTCCTTCCAACCCAAAGCATTCTATGATTCTATGAAAATTCCCTATGTGTGCCAGTATAATACTGGTATTTAAAGTAACAATCAGGATTGCTCCAGTAGCAAATCAGATTAATTTTATATAAAACCTGAATTCTGTCTAATCTTTTTGGTTAGTAAGGAGTTAGAGGTTAAGACTCTGTAATGGCTTTTCACATTTTTAAATGACATTAGGTCTTGTCATAGATTCACAGAATGGCTTGGGTTGGAAGGGACCTTAAAGGTCCCGTAGCTCCAAACCTCCTGACATAGGTAGGGACACCTTCCACTAGAACAGGTTGTTCCAAGCTCCATCCAACCTGGCCTTGAACACTTCCAGGGATGCAGAAGTTTTCTTCAAGGTTTCAGTTAATTTCAGCCAAATGTATATAGAGTGCTGCAAGCTTCCTGACTTGATGAAGATGATTTTAAAAAGATCATTATGGCAGAGCTATGGGCTAGATACTGGTTGAAAGACAGATCTCAAAATGTTGTTATGATGGCAGTGAAAAGAGGTTGTTTTTAGAATGGCTGTGAAGCAAGTAGAACCAGGCTCAGCCCAATTCAGCATTCAACTGGAAGTAAATATAAAAAAATCTTCTAAAACTTGTATCTGAAACAACTAGAATACCATGACTAAAATGCATGTATGAATTTATGTCATTCATGTCCACAAAGCTGGACACTTTGTTCAGGGAAAAATTAAATGGCCAATTAGGACCAAGAAAAGGAGGTAATAAAACTAGAATAGCAAAGAATATCTTCTTGGGAATTTAATTCTTTCTATTCTCTGGTTCTGGACATGGGATGCAACACTGTTTTAGGGTCATGCTGGGTGTTGAAGGGCTCAGTTGCTGATTCAGCATTTAAACAGAGGACTAGGGAACAGGAATGGGGCTTCAGCATTACAGTGGTGTTATTGTTACTAGCAGGTGACGGTTTTCTTGCTTGTCTATTTTAGGCGACCTTGAAAGAACATATAGGCATGTAAAAAAAAGGAAAAAAACCCTTAAGATCTGGGTAAAATGCATTACATCAGACTCAATTTGATCTTTGGCTTTTCAGAAACAGAGGTGTATTTCAGCTGAACCAGATCAGTCCAGAGTGAATGCATCATCAAATACAAGGTTCTTCAAATTGTCAGAGAAAAGTACAAGACAACGACAAATAAGGCATTTTTTTTCTATGGTGAAATTAGAGATAGAAATAGCTGGTGAAACTTATTTCCCATGGCAGATTCTTCATTTCTGGCCAGCTCCCACTCATACCTGTTTTGTCTCATATCTGAGGAGTTTTGTGTTGACCCTTCCAGCTCAAGAGGCCAGTCCTGCTGAGTCAGAGGTGTATTTCTAGAATATGCATGAGACATGCAGTACAATACCTAGCCAGGTGATAACCCTTTAGAGCACCAGGCTTCCTAGGCTTTCTGACTTCCCTTTATGGGAATTTGCAGGGCACTTGTCATTGAAATACCTTGCTAATGCACTTCAGGTAGATATAAAGGTCTTCATCTGTGCCACTTTCCTTATTTACTTGTGTAGCAGGGGGTGTGTACTGATGACCTTTAAGACTAATTGCTGTATGCCAGTTTTGCTAAATATAAAACTAGATATTAGCTGTAGCACTAAATTTAAAAAAAATCCAATTTCCCTTTTTCCTCTCTTGATTTTGTCTACAGATTTTTTTTTTTTTTTCATTCTTATTGTGTAAATTTTTTTCTGGACATTGGTGTTTCAGTGGCCAAAGTGCAGAGGCTGCTGTCAATACAATCACTACAACCAATGTGTGCCTCTTTAAAAGGTCATGATTTAGGCAACCAAGTTGACTGGAGTTTTTGTGTAAAATGTAGATGTCTGTGGAGAAATGGTGACTAAACTAGGAGATTTCATGATCTTTTCTAGGTCTTTGTTTCTTCGGGAAACAGTGAACTGTATGGAGCTTGCTTTTCTGGTAATTAAGGGCTTCAGGAGCAGGCTGAAATGGTTTCTTCATCACATCCTGTTACCTGTACAATGTACCTTGCATATGCTCCTGAAGTTTACACTTAAATTGCTATCTTGTTCCCAGTTGTCTGTAGCATCAGAGCTTTTAACTTTTATCTTGATGTTATCCTGGATGGATCTTTCTGGCTCTGAAGTGATCAGAGATCACTTGTTATGCAGATGAAGAAGCTGAAGAGCAATTTCATAGCAGCAATTCTGAATGAATCAGAAGTGCAATGAGGATTAACAGGATTGTCAAGCTGTGCCTTGCTGAGAACTACACCCATCCACTAGATACATCTTTGCCTACTTCCAGTGATCCTGCATCACAAAATATTCAAAACACTTCATAATCTAGTTTTGCACACAAGTAAATGCATGTACTGTGTCCTAACTGCTGAATTCAGTCAAATTTAATTTTAAAGTATGCAAATATTACATGCTTATGATGTATGTACAATGAATGTGATTTGCATGGGACTAAATGCTGAGACATGTTTCTCAAAAGCATTGAAAAATGTTTCCTGAGCAGAGTGCGGTATTTTTAGTGTTGCAGATGAAAGTTCTGTCATTGTTACAGTGGGTCTTGTGCACATATTTAAATAATGTTTGTAGATAAAGGGCTCAAGCTATTGCCAAGTTGTTGATAAATTCAGGTCCAAAGCTATTTGAAAAAGGAAAGTGCTCATTTCTTAAAAGCATTGCAGTATCATTGCATTTAGTTCTATTTCTGTGAAAACATTCATCCTGGTAAATCAGTAATGTGTAAATTAATTTAATGTGACGTGATAAAAAGATATCTCTGGTAAGTTAAAAACTGCATCATTAGAATTTGAATCAATACTTTTGCAAACATGTCTCATGGACAAGTAATGCAACCAGCTGTGCTGGTTTTAAGTGAGTTCCTGAGAGATTACAGGATTTCTGTGCAGGAAGACATAGCAAGATTGATTTTCAGGTCTTATTTACTTAATTTCTCTGGATGTGTGTACATGATTGGTGGGTATACACTTAATCTCACATTTGAGAGAAATTATCAGGAAATTAGGAGAATGTCTTCTAATTTTCTGTCAGAGGTGGATTACTTCATTGCACTTCATTGAAATGATTATGTTTTGTAAGCTTAATAGCTTAATTCTGTCACAGAAGTTCAGAGTTGTGTCAAAAACTGTTGTTTTATAAATCACACCTAGAATAGAAAACTGATAATTCCCACATTTGGATGGATTGGAGAATAACTTTGTAATGTTCCTAGGCTTTAAGGATTTTTAAAAATATTTCTCTTCCACACAAATATAAATACCAATTTTCCAATGACTTCTAATATTCTGATTAACCTGTTGTTTAAAAGTGAATCTACCTTTGTAGGCTGGAGGCATTGGCAAGGCAGGGTTGTTGTATCATGTGTGGCAAAAAGATTGATCCAAGATTAGTGCAAACCAAGACTATTGACAATCTTTTAACTTAATTTTATAATGAGAATAATAACATGTGCTTTGGAGAGTGAAAATTTTAAACATTATTAAAAACTAAAAGCAATTACAGTGACTCAGAAAAAATAAATACAATAATTGAAACTGGAAAAGACTATAATGAGATTATAATGGTACAATAATAATAAAAACAAATAGTAAGCAAAGAAAGATTATGCTCTCAAATATGTAAAGCTCCTGACAATAGCTGGTGAAAAGAATGGGTAAGATGGATTGGGAACATTTTGGAAACTGATGGTGCAGTAATTAGCTGTGAGCTGTGCTGCAGAAGCACTATAAGCAGTAACAAACTGCCCTTTTACAGAATAGGGCCAAACTGAGCTATCTCTGTAGGCTGAGTAGGGCAAGAGGAAGGCAATTTGAGGCTGCAATCCCCTTTTTGGAGGTAATCTGAAAGCATTATGTGTTTTGAAATACTTGTGTTCAGTCATAACTTAATCTCCCATAGTACTAATTCTGGCCTGTGATAATACCTTATTTCAGCAGTGATATTAGAATCCAAAGGTGAGCAATAAGCAAGAGAGAGATTGAAGTATTGTTTTTCTTTGTACTGTGGTATCTCCCAAAGGTTTTCTGGAACTTCTGGTTACTCTTATTAATGTTTTTACAAATGTACCATCACAAATGTGGGCTGACACTGCCAGAGCTGCCTCCACAAGGGCACTGTTGAGAGGGGACTGGCTGCTGGGCCCCGTGCTCCTGAAGTGATTTATGTCCATGCCAACATGGGAAGAGACGGTCCTGAGCTGGGCTGATGATCCTATATTCCCCCACTGTTAAGGTCATGGAAACATCTTTGTGAGAGCATAGAATAGGGGAGCAAAGAACCAATCCAGAATAAAACTCACTTTTAATGTGTATTAATTCCCAGTTGTGCAGCTACAAGTCCCACTGTAAAGCCACAAGAACCAAGTGGTCAAATGTTGGGGTGCAGAGCTGCCTCTCAGCAATACTGCATGAGGTTCCAGCTTCCAGCACTCAGACATCTGCAGTGTTAGGTACTGACAGAGATCTATTCAAAGTAAAGAGATAACTTTTTTTCAGACAACTCTCACTAGATCCAATTAATGATTTATCTCTTCATGTCATGTATCTCAGATTTAAGTCCAAATAACAATGTGATTTAAACTGAAGGAAGTATTTTGTTTGACTGAGAATTGCAAAACTTCAGGAATTTTTGCTTTTACAGGGCCAGTAGACAGATATTTGTGTCCCTCACAGCAGTTTGAGAGGAGCTCTTCTTCATCTTAGAATACACACAGGTTCCACTGCCTAGTGCATTTTTTGTACAGATTTTGTGTTGATTTGTTTTTCAGGTTGCTTCTCTGAGCTCTTCTTTTCTCCTTCCTTTTTCTTACCGTCCCATTTCCTTTTCCATTCTCTTTTTCTTTTTTTCCCCTTTTAAATTAGAAATTGTAGGTATGTTTTCAATCAGGCTATAGGACCTAGGCTACTTCTGTACTAGCAAACAAAAACATGCGGTGCAAACATCCTAGTATCATCCACAGATCCAGAGATATTGTTATGTTCCAATCCACAGATTTTAATGTTTTCCGTGTTGTTGAATTGTTAACATAGAGGGTTTTTTCCACTGTAGTTTTTGCTTGGGGCCAAAACTATCTGTGTCTCAGGCGATTCCTAGACAAGGACAAATAGTAGCTGAGGCTAAGGACAGAACCTACCAACAGCTTCTTGGATGCAGCCACTCTTATTTTAGAGGAAAGAGAGTTGTCCAGAGAATTGCGTGGTCAGGTTGTGCATGTTACCTTCACAGTAAGCAAATGTTCCTTGGTGAATTTTGTTTGCCGGTGTTGATGTGGCACAGGCCTTTGTGTACAGAAAAGGGATATTGGGGAAGGTTGTGAATGACCTGTGGGCCTGGGCTGAATAACAGCAGGTCTGTCTATGAGCTGGATTCAGAGGTTCTTGCTGTGAAAGTAGAAGAGTAATGCTGAGTATCCTAAATTCCTGATGATGATCAGGTTCATCCTTTCTGTCTCATTGCAACCTGTCACAGCTCTGGTTCTCCATTTTGGTGCTATTTACTTCCTCTTCTGCCCCTCTTCCTCAGTCTCCTCACTCATTGCTGAGGAAATTCGTCTCTACCTCTGAACTTCCCATTACACTCAATACTGGTGTTCCCTGGAAACAAGACATACTTTGAACCCAGATTTTAGCTTGACTGTTATTACTGAGAGGACACTTTTTTTAAAGAAACATTTCTGAGTGGTAATCTGAGCCAACCAAAGCGAAGCTTAGCTTCAAATGTTTGGGTCAAGGCAGTGAATTATATATATTCTTGCCTTCATGCTCACTTTGTACTAGAAAGGCTGTTTGAAAAGTTGTGTAGAAAACTTATTGCCTGGAAGAACAGGTCACAACTTCTTGGCACTCTTATACACACCTAATAACAACAACAACAACAACAACAATAATAATAATAATAATAATAGACATTGCTCATATGTGGGTATTTGAGTCTCTCAAGAAAATTCTTAATATATGACCAAGAAGCTCATATACCCTAAATTTTTCTCCTTCTCAGTGGTCTCGCACACATCTGATGTCTTCATGTTTACAAAGCAGTCTTTGTACTTCATTTTTAGAAAGGCAAATGAAGCTGACAGTGACCTGCTCTATATAGAGTAGACGTTCTAAAGGCCTTTTTCAATTGGTAACTTTTTTCAGGCCATGTTTTCTGTACTGATCCTTGGCCATTTTCTTCAGTCAACCACTTTTTGTGTTCTTTGCATCTTGGCACAGTGATAGTGCCTCTGCTGGGGCTGGTGGGAATGCGGGATTTGAAAAGGGCACAGATACTGAATCATGCACATCTTGTATTCTGATGAAAAACATGTACAGTGTCTCACAAGTTGCTCCCAGGAGAATTTTACTTAAATGTTAATAAGACACAGTAGTAATGCACTAGCAGCATCCATGAGAATAGCTGAGGATGAACTAGCAGTACTGGGAATGGGCCAGGTTAGATCCTGCCACTGTCCTGCCAAGGCAGGGGTGTCCCATGCCTGAGTGGTTGCTGCTGTGTGTCCTCCAGAGAGGCCAGATTCTGCCAGCTTGTTCTCAGCTTCTGCCAAATGAACCTAATTAAAACAGGAATACACATTTTATACTGGGCTATGTGTAGCTACCTCTGTGCTTTAAAATGACAAAATTGCATATAAACGGAAAATTTGGAGGGACTGAGAAGGCAGTAATTTTTCCATTCATAGATTTGTTGCTGTAGGAGGGAAGATTATAACCATGTCACCTAGACTAGTGACATCTGAGTTAGCTGAACTGGTTTTGTGTGGTCACTGAGCAGCTCTGTGGCTTTCTGATCTTTTTGACATGGAGGAGAGTGTGGAATACCTCCAAGATCACCTATGACCAGTATTTTTGACCTTGAAAAACTATAGAGTTACAGTAAGATACTTTTGTGTGGAGAAAGGACTTGCATACAGCATTTTAGCTTTTTAGCGTATGAACGGTTTCCTCTTTGCAGTTTATGTACATGTAGATTACAATTCACAGAAATTAAATTAGGTTATTATTTTTAATTAGGATAGAAACAGAAAATAATTTTTTTTTAATTTCTGTCAAATGTAAAAATCTTCCAATTAAGTGTTAGTAAGAAAATTTTTCTTGTTGTCTGTAGTATTAATTTTCTGCTACATGGGAATAGAAATAAAAGAAAGAAATATTGTTATTTCCGTTAAGGTTCCATACACATTCTTCATGACAGCACCTTAATTTTGAATATTGCAAGGTGGATGGAAATAATTAAACTTTAATCTGTCCTGTTGGATATATGACTAAAAGCCATGTTAGGAAAATAACAAATGCAAATTTCTTTCAGTGGAAACTTGAAGACTGAAGAAAAAGGCATTTTAATATTCTTACTTTAATATTTTCTATTAATGTAAGTATCTCTTATCATCTGATTTTTGTGGAGACTTCTGGAGAAGTCTCAATTTTATTACATCATGGTTTTAAAAAAAAGGAAAAAAACAGAGGCAGCAAACATTATTTATTCCAGTGTTTACAATACTCTGAAAGTAGAAGTAAAAAAAAGGGGGCAGCCTCTGAGCAAGAGAGGCTGAAGTTTTACTTTCAGTCATATTAGATCTGTAGCTACTTTACCCCTTTGCACCCATTTGTATGCAGCTGGACTGGAGGAAGCCTCTGCAAGGAGATCTGGATGGGTATCAGTGGTGCAGAAGAAAACATTCTCCTTTATTAAAATGTGGCTCATTCCAAAGTAGGAGCCCCATGGAGAGCAAAGGTACAGTGATGTTACAATTAGCATAGCTATACTCAGGTAAACTGAGCATCCAGCATCAGAAAATTATATATAACTGATTGAACTCAGCATCTTGAAAATCAGGTTGTTAAATGAACTTTACTGACGGGGAATTTGATGTTTAGCTGTAGTTCAGTTTCTCCCACCACTCCCACCAGAGGCCAGTAATGTAAATATTTTGCCTAATAACATCTATTCTGTTGCTTGTTCCTGAAAGAAGAAAAGGTGCCCTTCAGTGATATTTGATGAGCATGCTTGGAAACCTTAGTTCTAAAATGAGGAGAAATTATTTTTCATGCCTAGTAGTTCAAGCAATGCTTCCCTTATAAAAAAAGAAACACAGAATCATTTCAGTTGGAAAAGACCTCTAAGTTCTGATCAAGACCCATCATTAACCCAGTGCTGCCAAGTCCACCATTAACCACAACCCTATGCACCATATCTACACATCTTTTAAATATCTTCAGGGACAGTGATTCCACCAGTTCTCTGAGAAGCCTGTTTCAATGTTTGACAACCCTTTTGATGAAGAAATTTTTCCTAATGTCCAAAATAAATCTTCCCTGTTGCAATTTGAGGCCATCTCCTCTCGTCGTACTGCTTGTTAGTGGGGAAAAGAGACTGACCCCCACCTCACTACACCCTCCTTTCAGGCAGCTGTAGAGAGCAATGAGGTCTCCTTTGAACCTCATGTTCTCCAGACTGAATAATCACAGCTTCCTCAGCTGCTCTTCATCAGATTTGTGCTCCTGACCCTTCACCAGCTCCATTGTCCTTCTCTGGACTTGCTCCAGCCCCTCAGTGTCTTTCTTGTGGTAAGGGACCCAAAACTAAACACAGTAAACACAGGATTTAAGGCGTGGCCTTACCAGTGCTGAGTACAGGGGGACAATGCCTGCCCTGGTCCTGCTGGCCACACGATTGCTGATACAGGCCAGGATGCCATTGGCCTTCTTGGCCATCTGGGCACACGCTGGCTCATGTTCAGCTGCTGTCAACCAGAACCCTCAGGTCCTTTCCCACAGGGCGGCTTTCCAGACACTCTGCCTGCAGCACTACAGGGGTTCACTGTGACCCAAGGGCAGGACCTGGCACTTGTTCTGGTTGAACCTCATAAAAGTGGCCTCAGCCGATCGATCCAGCCTGTCCAGGTCCCTCTACAGAGCTTTCTTACTCTCCAGCAGATCAACACTCCCACCCAGCTTGGTGTGATCTGCAAACTGGCTGAGGAAGCCTCAATCCCAAGTCCAGTTCATTGATAAAGGCATTAAACAGGGCTGGCCCCAACACTGAGCCCTGGGAAACACCAGTATGTGGGAAGTCTTTGTGGAGAAACCCACAGCTTCCTTTTAGGTGTAGTCCTCATATGAGGTTTTCCACCTGCCTGTGCAATTGTCAGGTGAAAACGTATCTCCAACAGGCTCTTCTTTCTTGGGTTCCATGCAACTTTATCTGCTTGCTGGCTAACAACAGAGCACACTGTTCCATTTACATCCAGTCCATAGGAAACTTGTTAACTGTATTCTTTAAAAAATACATACAGATTCTCTCTACCCTCATCTCTGCCTCTTCCCTTTGCTGTGTGTTAGTGTCAGGTGCAAGCCCCAACCTGACCTACCTTCTGTGTCATCTTGGACAGTACTTGCCAGGAGAGCCTGACTGCTGTCTGCATTGAATGGAGATGTTTGGGTCATTGTGAGCCCCTTGCTGAAGTATGATCAGTTCACTCTAGTGGTCCAAGGGGAAATTACTCAATTCTGCCACTTCTCAATGATGCAAGGGCTTCAGCAATCACTGTAGAGCTTTCAGCCACCTTTTCCTTGAGCTTTGGAACCAAATACTTTTTTAAATAAGAAATTGAAAAATACTATTTGTTTTCTTTAGTTCTATACAGACAAATGATGATTATCTCAGGACACTGCATAACAAACAGGAAAATAAGCCAAGAGAAGTCCCAGTGCACAATCTAAAGGAAGCTGTTGATTACAAAGAATACTTTATTAGTAAAAATGGATCAAACTTCTGAGAATACCACTTGGTCATCATGCATTAACTTCCTACAGTATGAAAGAAAATTGGTGCTGGTTCTGCATGCCTGGTCATTGTAGGTCCTCCCAGCCAGGAGGCTCTTCAGAACACCACTAAGCAGTTGCAATTTGTGCTGTATATAAAAGCTGTCCTGAAATAAATTATCCCAGAATCACCCATTGTAGCACTGAAATTACCCTGATTTGGTGAATTCCATCTTTCACAAATCCCCATTAGGCTGAAATGGATCAAGACATTAACATGAGCTTGTGGCTTAAACCTCAGGCATTGAGACAAGAGATATATCACCGTCAGGTAAGTTTTCTCCATAACAGAACTGTCAGAAGCCTTGTATTTCAGACATGCCTTTGCACATAGCAAGATACTACATACTTTATTTGGTGCACCAACTACCAACAAGATAGATATTTTTAGATATTGTTCTTAGCTTATATATAAATTTGGAGATTTACTATTCCTATTTTGGACTGAAAGTGCACTTCTCAATGTGTCTCTGCTCCAGCTGTACTCATGAATAGTTGATTAATAACAGGTTTGTATGTCTATCCACAATGCACACTTGCCTAGTCAGACCTCTTCTGTTGCTTCTATATATTTCACCAATAGATGGAGTAGAAAGTGCCATAAATTGTTTAAAGATTCATTCAGATGATAGCTTAATTGTAAAGTAATTCTGGCCTGGAAGAAGTTATGTAATATGATACCAGGTTTTAAATTTGTAAATAAAATAAAAATACATGCAAGTGTCTTTACTAAACAAGTCATTTGACAAAAAGACTTCCTTTTACCTCAGCTATTCTTTGGTGCTCTAGCATTAAAGAAAATTTTTTGGAATAAACTATTGTACACAGCTGTTTGGTAGGAGGAAGTGGGGGTGTCTTCAGTGAAACACATAAGTTTTGCATGCAAAGAGTACTATTTTTGTTGTGCATTAATATTCAGTTTTGTTGAGGTGGATCAAGAAGAAACAAGTTCTGTGATCAGCAGATTCTTGACAGTAATCAATTAACTGACAGTGATTTCCACGATTAAATGTTCATGTTTAGTATATAGCCTGCACAGTTAATTGCAATGTGTACCTCTCAGAGAATAAAATGAAACCAAACATGATGCAGGGATTTCTTTTTTTCTTTTCATTTCCACTATTATATTGTCATGCTTTATTATTCCTGAGTCTCCCTATCATGAAATGTGAAAATAGGTTTGTTCGGATTTATCTACTTGGCATTCTTAAGCTTTGTGACATAGGAACTATGAGTTTAATGTAAATGTTATTTATATTCATTTCCTACTTCAGTAATGCAGTCTTCAATGTATAAAAGAGCCAGGCTTAAAGAACAAAGTTTAGACAGAGTGAATAAGAAAATATGCTTTCTCTTTAGGGATTAAATGAATAATCACTGTCTAGTTTAGTAATTGTAACTGTCTTGCTCTTGCCTGCTTCTTCTCTCTCTCTATTCTGTCCAGGAGTGTCTTTCTCCAAGACAGTGATTTGCAGACTCGATTGCTAAATGGTGATCCTATAATGCCACTGGAATCTGGGCAATGAAAACAGTCCTAGAAATATTATGACTCAAGCATTTAAGCTAGCTTTTACAGTCTCTCTTCTTCCTCTCTTTTTACTATCCTTTCATTTTTTCCTTCCCTTTATCTCCCAGAATTGAAAGCCATCTGGTATATATAGGCTTGAAAATTCAATTACAGCAGAAACATTGGTAGATTCTTATTTTTCCTCAAAGTCTGAAAATGAGGAGAGACTTAAAGGGAAAAAGCTGCCTCTGCCATGGCTGCTCTTCACTATCCCATGCTTAAGGGAGAGGGAGGAGGCACCCCTCCAAACTTCCTCTACCTCAGAATCAGTTCAGTCATAATTACATAACCACATTCAAACAGGTTCAAACCCCCCACCTGGCAAAAGCATACGGTGATGTAAAGGGATATTTAATCTAGTGTGCTTCCTTTTTGTTGGAGTGAGGCAATGACATGTTCCAGGCATCAGAAGAAGCCCCCAGCTGGTGCTATCTCACTACCTTACCTCGTGTGCATGGGCACACAAGGCTGACCAGGGAGCAAGTGCTATGTGACCCTTGCTGAAGTTAGAAGAGCTGAAGGGTTGACTTGAATTATTGATGGATGCAGTTCCCATGCAGGTTATGCCAACTCTGTGACCCTCTCACCCGCCTAGATCTTGTTCTGCTGTGTCTCTTGTACCTGTCACAGGACATGAAGGGGACAGCTAGTGCCAGGGTAGCCTTTCTGCATGAAATTTCTCAGTCTGAGGGCAAAGCAGACTCTTATCAGGAGCTAGGGTGTCTTCTCTAAGCCTGTGGAGGTAGGCTAGCACCATTGGGCTAGAGAGATGTAATTTTGATTTGTGATTTAGGCAAAAGGATTTCAGTCTCTTCAGGGAAAGGTAAAAGATTTTCAAAATGATAGTGCACTTTCTAACCTGAACCCCTTCTGTGATAACTTAAAATGCAATAGCACTAATAAGCCATAGTTAGCAATGAAGTCCCTTTTCATTGCACCCAAGAATGAGCTGTGAAGAGTTACGCCTCTTCTCTTCTGAAAGTTGTTGGAGCTCTCCCCCTCTCCCTGTTCTCCTTGAGCAAGAGCCAAGAGTGATGTCTGCCTCCATTGTAAATAATAATAGCCCTGGTGGGAATTGCCTGAACCAACAGTTGCCTTCTCTTAAAAAGGGAAATAAGTTTTTACTGAAGTTCATTTCTCCTGGCAGCTTGGGAAGAGGCCAGGTTGCTCATGCTGGTGGTTGCTCATGCTTCAATCTCTTCTGCTGCTCATAGCTTGAGTTTGCTGTTGTTTTGTACGTTTTGCCACTCTCCCAAGTATCTTGTCAGAGATTTTATACCAAGTAGTTTATGTTTGTCCTTTTCACCCAGCCGGATATGGCTCTAAATAAAATACCTGCTCTGAAAGAAAAGAAAATTGGGAACTAGAAAACAAGTCAACCTTTCAACTGAGTAACAAACTGCAGTCATATGTTTGAGGACAGATTTTAACCCCAGTCTTGAACCACAATTCATCTGTATTTTGACATGCTCCTGGCACAGAACAGACAAGGAACATCAAATATGGCTTCTGAAAGAGCTTTTATGCTGGAGGACTTGTGCAATCCTCCTGTCTGGGACCTGAGGATGCAGGCTTGTCATAGCTCCTGAGAGCTGGACTAATCATTTCACAGAACTAAAACAGAGTTACAAGCTTTTTCTTATGTTATTTTTTCCCTTTAATTCAGAACCATTGAATTACCAGTTTTAAATGATANAAAACATAAATATTCCTATATATAAAAACATAAATATTGCTTTCATGGCACATTTTAACTTCAAAAAAAGTCTGGAATTTTGATATGCATTTTGTGGTCAGAGTAAAATATGAGCAGAATTGAAGACTTAAAGACATAAAATATCAGTAATTCTGTTGATTATGACCCCAGAATATCTGTTGCAATTGCCTTGCTTGATCTTTTATATAATGTAGTTCATGTGATTTCCTTTAAATAATTCTCATTTGAAATTGACCCAGTCTTTTAGGCTGAAAAAGACCTAATTATGATTTTAAAAAAAGAGTCATTTTTATAAGAACTTCCTCTTTATCACAGTGTTCCTGATGAACATCTGAGTGACATATTTAACAGCAGTTTACTTTAGTGCCATTTCAAACCCCCAGTAAAACATTTTGATAATCTTACTACAAGAGCATAAAGAATACTTAGTGTCTTTAAGGGACATTATATTAATTAAGATTAAATTATTCCTTTTTTCTTAATATAGTAGTTCTGTAATTTTCAGTCAGATAGTTGTTATTGTTTTTGTCTTTATATCTTTTTGTGTACTTGGATTTCCTGTCAATGGTTTTGTCAGGAGTAAAAAACTTCTAAGAAAAACAGAGCAAGACACAAATCATTCAGAGAGTTCCTGAAAATAGTGACTAATTTTATACTAAAAATTTTGAAATAATTAAATTTACCATATAGTATGCAATTGTAGGCAGAAGACAGACTACTGGATTATTGGTTGCTGGATTTTTTTGTTCATTTTTCTTTTCCCCATGTGTTAGAGAATTGATACTGTGTCCAGGATTTCAGTGAAGCAACACAATTAAAAGTTCAATGTTTTCCAAATAAAATAGTTTTTAATTGTTTTTTCTCAGGAAGGACTTCTTACACCTCCACATTAATAAGCATTCTTCTGTGCTTCAACTAACCACCCACTCACTTTCTCTCTTTAAAGGATCATCTATCCCAATTGCCATTGAGACTTTTCAGTCTCTCATTAAATTTGGAGCAGTAGGCAATTTAATCAGGTGGTGATCAGTGTGATATTACAGAACATGACCTTTATAAAGTGTATCTAACAAATTTGGATATTCTGTGTTACCAAACATATACTTAGTGTTTAGTTAGTTTACAGTTCTCTTTGGGGAAAAAAAAGTGACTCATAGACAGCACTGGTAAGCATAAAAAAAAAAAGTTTTTATATTTGTTATTAGTCTTTAATTTGAAGTGTTTTCTCTTGCATGTCAAGCAAATACAAATTTCTGCCCCCCATTTGGACAAGCTTGAATCAACCCTGGAGATGACTGAGGATGTGGGACATTGGTACAGCATCATTCTTCAGATGAATACCACATTCTGCCTTTTTTTTCCCTAGTCAGAGTGTCATCTCCCATTGCTTGCAGAGAAGGAACCCTCTTGCAGATGGAGCTGTTACGTTGTGAGCTGTGACTCAGAGCGTGCCCGTGGGCTGTGGAGCGGAGCTGCGGCTGTGGGAGCTGCAGGAAGCGGAGGGGGTGCTGCAGCCTTCTCCCGGCCTTCTGGGGGCTCCATGGGCTCTGCGCACTGCCGGGGACGCAGCAGCTTGGTCTGCTTCCAGAGGGACCTTTTCCGGAAATCCCTGCAGGCTTAGGGTACTGCTCTGCAAAAAGTGGGCTTAAACTAGGGCCAGTATGTGGAGTAGGAAATCTGTCAGGCCAAAAGGAGTTTCATGCTAGTGTAGAAGGGTTTGGCATGGCAGTATTGAAGCACACTAAGCCATTCAGTATGATTGCTGCCTGTGGTCAACAGGTGTTAGGAAATCAGAGCTACTCTGATACAAATGAGACACTGAAAATGTTGTTTGAGTTTAGCAAATTTAGTTGTGCAGCACAACACAAGATCTAAAGCAACTATCTTTCCCTAATATTCAGATCACAAATCTGGTTGATTTTTTCCCCCTGATCATAAGACTGCAAACACAGATAGTCCTTAAAAATTCTGTAATTTGAAGCCTTAGACTCAAAACCCCAGACCAGCAGCTCAGAGATGGGTCTTCTTATGGATAATCCCAATTAGCTAAAGCTGTCCACCCATGTGCCATTTGGAAGCTCTAAATCTAGATTTTTCATCACACAAGGTGAATTCCAAGTTAGATAGGTAGGACTTGAATTCTGAGAGGGTGAATATATTGTTTCTTCTCCTCTAGTACTAAAATAGTCGAACAGATGCCCTGAGATATAATATCCAGTGTATTTTTGCATCTCTGTTTTAGATATTAACATGCTCTGAGTATCCAAATATCTTTTTCATACTATCTTACACTATGTAGTGCAACATTATTTAGTGCTGCCAGCCAGAGAGGAAGAGATGACATCCTCTTCTCTGCATGCAGATCTCTGAATCCCTCTAGCATAATCCTCATATGTTTCTTCAGCTAGGCCCATCTCATATATCCGTATTGGAAGTACAAAATTATTTTTGTCAAGGAGTCAGGACTATAAGTACATTTGTGAGGGGTAATTTAAAGGTGTTATTACTATTGCAGTTGAGTCTTGAATCAATTCCTTCTAGGAAAAGAAGGCCAGTTTAATGAGATCAGAATTAACAAAGGTTCACCAATTTCCTCCCTCTGGGGAGTAAAGGAATTAACAAAAAAACACTATGCCAAAATTTAGCATCCTGGTTCTACCTTTCATATTTCCCAAGTACACATCCAGGAAGAAAATTCGTCAGTTGTCTCTAAGCAACGTGTAAGGCAGTGTTGCAATTTTTCATGTGACTCTAAAATAAATAATTTATTTCACGTAAATAGTAAGGACACCTATGTTAAATAGTGGATTAGTTTGTAAAAGGCAGAAGATTTATATCTGATTATTTTGACTACTGAGTCTTGTCTGAGAAGGCTGCTGATAGAAAACTCACACTGAAATGGGAAGAAAAAGGTAAGATTAAGAAACAGAATGCTTTTAATATTTTACAGCATGTAAAATTACCAATAAGTCTTTAAAAAAAAGATATTGCATTCAGTAGAGCATGTTTTTAGGGATATACCTTTATCCTTATTCAGATATGTCAATTACTGACTGCTTAACACAAGATGAATTGAAGAAAGGTCTGGAGGGAATTTTACAGATGTCCTAGTCATGAGAAACTTTACAAAAAGCTTGTGAAGCTGCCCACAGATCTGAAGCTGTGAGAAATCTGAAATGCCATGGATGACTATGAAGCTACTTAAAATTTCTGAGGTTAATGGACTGCATGGTAGGGATTATGAGCATCACTTAACTGCTCTGCTTTTACAAAACAGACTTTTCCTCTTCTAATAATGTTAACTATGAAGTATATGTATTCTGAGATGACATAATGGATGCCATTGTTCCATTTATGAAAACATTTGATGTTTACCAGTGTTGGTGAAGGGCAGCATATTGCATAATACTGCTATACCTAATTTTCTGTTGTACATAACACAACACTATTTCAGATACACTTTCTTTGCATGCCAGTAGAGCACCACTGTTTTCTTCTTCACATTACATACAGTAAAAAACTATTCCCACTTTTATTATAATCAGGAAATCAAAGTATACCTCATCCCATGCCTTCATTATTTTAGAAAATGAGTGATGGCCCTCTTCAGCCTAGTGAGTATTCTTTCCAAAGAACATCAGGCTGATTTTCAACATCTGAAAGTTCCAAATTATTATTTTTTCTCCAATAGGTCTCCTGTCTTTTATCCCCTGCAGAACTATTTTGGGCTAAACAAAGACATAAGCAAACTTATCAACTGTCTGGGATGAATGTAAGAGCTGGTAGATGGCAACAACTACAGAGAATAGAGTTCCACTTTCAAAACAGTCTTAAAGACTTATATCTTCCCATCCTTTTTCCTCTGAGAAATGTAGATGGGAGCCTTTCAGTTTGGTCCTGGATGTGCAAATACAGCTATGTTATTAAAGACCACTGAAAATTAGTATTTTTCTGTTTTGGTATTTTGTTCTTGTTACCATAAGCAAATGAAACCAGCAGAAAAAGGCTTCTTTCACTGACAAAAAGCTCTCACATATCAAAAAGCTTTTTCTACAGAATGATAAAATAACATCAAATATTTGTTGCCTCCATGCAGAGAGATATTAGTCTAAGATTTGAATAATTCCTAGAATTTTACTGGTGTCCCCTCACCCCCATATTATTGATGCAGATTTTGTGGGATATCCCCCAGTTCCACCCCATTCTGAACTGATTGAAATATTTGGAATTGAGAAGATTTTTTCAGTTACTATAAGGAGAGCAAAATTTAGAATACAGTAGAGATTGCATACACCTCACTACTTCAGAAACTGAAGATCCCTTTTGCTCAGATGTGTAAATCTTAACAGATTCTATCAGGTTCAAAGCTTAAGTAAAGTACATATTCTAAAAGTTTTGTCATTTGAGCTGCATTTAGCCATTTCTGAAATCTTGTGAATAAAACATTCCCTGCCTCTGCCTTACAAGCAAGGAAGCATTGATTTGGAGACAAGTGCTTCAAGATGTGCACTACTGTTCATCACTCTGAGGTACTAAGTTGCAGAAAGCCCTATAATGTTTTGCTCCCTCATGCTCATCCCTAACAAACAGTTTCATAGAAGGTTTAAATTATTAATATTGCAACAATAAAGCTCACAGTTACTACTCAGCTCCATAGCTGGCTGCAGGATAAAATTCTCTCCTCACAGTGGTGGGCACACTAGTAATACATTAGCAGATTGGGTTAAAGACAAACCTCACAAAAATGGCAGATATGGAAGAAGTGAAAATAATAACGCAGAAAAAAACTTGGAAACTGTTGATGTTAAGTGTGTCTAAAGCACTGCAATTGAGGAAGGACCACACTGGGTGCTCCTTATGTTGTCAGTGAAGGTTTAGTTTTGGTTTCCTTTGAATGATCTCTCTGCAAATGAAAAAAACAACCAAAATGCAATCTTTGTTTCCTGAACTGAGAAGTATCTTTGAACCTTTTACACACACACCTTTTGAAAATGTCTTTTCAATCCATGTCTTTTCTATTTTGGCTTGGACTCAGTTTTCTGTGACACATCTTTAAAGTTGTTTTGAGTTAGGGATACATGTATATTTAGCTTAGTACTGGCTGAAGATTATCCTGTTTCTGGTGATCTATGCAAGATGGATCCAGTCCATGAAAAATACCTTTCTAATAGAGAGAAGTCTATCCAGTTTTATTATTTTCAGAAAAAGATTGTTTTCTGAGTCCAGTAAGGTTTGTCTTGCCACCTCATTGAAGGGCAACCCCATTAACCTTCATGATTTGGGAAGTATGAACAAAGGCTACTGCTGCAGTGAGTGCTTTTTAGATAAAAGAATGCTAAGAGTCTGTAAAGTGCAGGCTTACTATCCTTTTCGTTTTTATTGTAAGTAGATATGCTCTTTAATGGGGCTCTGTAGGGAAAAAAAATCCCTTTTCAAGTGCCATTAATCCATAGCTGCTGTGATGTCCAGCCCCCAGCTAGACAGGGCACCACCCTGCCTGCCCTGGGGTCTGTGGCTAGTGTGCCCAACACCGTGGAATGGAATGAAATGGAACAGAAGAATAAATTATTTTAATTGGAAGGGACCTCCAATGATCACCTAGTCCAACTGTGTGACCAATTCAGGGCTGACCAAAAATTAAAGGAGTTATTAAACGTAGTCTTGTTACTGAGGACCTGTGTACTTACATGCACATAAGCTGTATACTTTCCTCCTTGAAGCCAAACAGATTATGACTGCAGTTCTTCTTTGGAGGCATTCAAGGGCAATTATAGATATGGAGGAATAACAAAGCATTTATTTGAACCCTGTGCTGTAAGTGTGTGACCATTAAGATGGTCATATACAGCCTTCCTCTTCCCTCCCTGTTGGCTGTATTGCACGTATTGTCACTGCAGCTCACTTTCAGACACTGTGTTATGTACCTAATGCTTCACAGTCACACTGGAGTCATCACTAAGGGTTGAACCCAGAAAATTTTTATGAGTTTGTGTCAATGAATTCAAGAAGGTTATGCTAGGCCCAGACGTGTTTGGTGTTCAGACTGATGTTTAGGGAAAATCCCATCAAACAAGGTCATTCTGGTGTCCTGAGCTAAGCAGAAGAAACTATTAATGTTCAATGTGAGGATCCAGAAATGAGCTATGTGTTAAGAAATGTAGAAGCACTACTATTCATGTAGTAGTTTTTGAATGCTAGGAAGTTATATGGTAGGGAAAAGATTAAATTCTCACTGTTATCAGTACACAAGTATAATGTAATATGACAATAATTTACCTCATTTGATGGGTTTTTAAAATTTCTATCTTAGAAGCCAAGTGATATGAGACTTCTTTTCTGTGCTACCTTCTATTGAATCCTTAGTCTGAGGAACTGTAGGACTCTGGGTTGTACAACAATCACTGAGCTCTTTCTAGTAGCTAGAAAGTCTGTAATTTTGTTCTGTATTTATCTCCCAAAGTGACCCAGGAGGCAAGAACAGGGTCTCCCAATTGGCAGCTGGTTCCCTGGCATCTATTCTGGTTCAAGACACTACAGGATTTGAACTGGGATTAGCTCAGTTGGTCAGACCCTGCTGACCCCTGCTAATAACACCAAGGTTGTGGGTTCAATCCCTGTGTGGGCCATTCACTTAAAAGCTGGACTCGATGATCCTTGTGGGTGCCTTCCAAATCAGAATATTCCATGATTCTGAACTAAAAATGCTCTGCTGGAGCAGGAGTTGTCAGAGCTGTCCTTACCTAGGCTTTCCAACAAGGTCTGTATGTGAAAGGATTTGACTCTGTAGTTCTTGGAAATATATAGCCTCTCCAAGGATCCATCTGCCCTCCTATGAAATAGCAATAAAAATCATATATTCACAATGATATTTCAGGGGTTAAGTAATTAATGTGTTGAGTAGCTTAATGCAGAAGCACTTTGTATGATTAAGTACTGATGTTCTTAATTAGTTTCGGAATTTGATAATGTTCTTTGTAGTCTCCTGCTGTGGTTCATTTAGAACTTCTGCTTGGTCTTCCCATGGGAGTATAAAGGATGTTATGCCCTTGTTTCAGTCCCACCAAAAGCAACTGGACACATTAGCTATTGCGGATTTCCAGTTTCTTTGCAAAAATATTGGAACCCAGAGGAAGTACTAATGCTATTGGGCAGGACTGTGCATGTGATTGTTCATAATTCAGAAGCAACTACCTTTTTTCCTAGCACTCCTCTTGATCGTTGGGGCTAATTAGTATATGCCAAAGAGACACAGACAGAATCAGGCCCAATTCCTGAATCTAACTGCAGAAATAAAAGTAGTTGCATATGGTTGTGCAAGTTTGTACACCTGCACAATCATGGCTTAGTTTTCCAAGTAGCTCTTCTTGCTGAACATTGCAGATATGGCACTAAGAAATGCGGTGCTGACTGCAAAAGAGCTGGTAATCACACCAAGAGAAAGGAGGGACCGCTGTCCTTGTACATCTCAGGCATAAAGAGAACTCTTTGGGGAACACTGCTGCACTTCAACAAAGGAAAGATGGAGTTGTAGTGCCTTGTGTGATAGACTCAAGTAATCCTTGTTAAAGCCAAACTCAGGTTTTGGAGACAGTGCCTTCAATGAGGGGGCAAATATATATTTCAATATGAAGAGCAGACAGTGACATGTAACACTTGGTGTCAAAATACTGCCTGCCCTGCTTTTTTTCTACAACCTAAAGAGAAAAAGGAAGAGAGAGTATTCTTGATATAATGCAGATGTATCTCTTCCAAACTGATAAACTTCTGAAAACTGGTAATACTTCTTACCTTGAGCTCACCACACTTGCAAAAGCTTCAAGTATTTTAGCCACAGCAATTTTTCCCTAATGTCTGAGAATTGTGACCAACTGTAGGTGGGTAGTCACTTCTGAGCTTTAGACTTAGCCTATTCATCTATGGAAACACTGAAACTCACCGCTGCTTTTAACTTTTGTGCACTTTCTATTGGTCCGCTTGCCCTCATCTTCCTTCAGCTGTTAGCTCTCTTCCTTGTGGCTAGCATGATGGAGCCTGATTTCAGATTGTGGCTTCTAGATGCTATGGAAACAGAAATAAATATTTTTACCTTTTTTTTTTTTGGTATTTCTTATTATATAAGTGCATTAGTAACAATGCATGGCACAGGGAATGCAGTAATCGAATGTGCTGTGCAGAGCTTACTCTTTGTTGCTTAGCAATTAAATGTATGCACGTAGCAGCAGCACTGACAAAGATGCTAATAAAAAGTGACAAGTTATATCTCCAGAAAAAATTACAGGATTAAGAAAAAAATATCTGTCAAGATACTGGAGCAACAGCAAATGGTACATATGGATAGATCGTGTCCCTCCTGAAGGCAAGATCTTCAGGTACTGACCACTAGAGGGGCTGAGATGATGGAAATAGAAGGTATCCACATTTATAGCATGGGCTACAGACACACAGTTGTGCAAACATCATGGTAAGACTTTCTGTTGTTGTTGTTGTTGTTCCTTTATTATTTGTATTTATTTTTATCCATAAAGTGTCTAGAAACATGTTCTGTTTCCTTTGTTTCATTTTTCTCCTCGGTGTTCAGGTTTGCAGATTTTTCACAGCATTTCTGTCTATTGAATTTCTGACTTTCCTAGCAGATCCTTGTGTCATGGTATATGGTTTTATTTATATAACATGATGCAATCTTTTGTGTTAATATGAATAGAATTATCTTTAAAACTGGTTCTTTAAGAATACTAATCTGCTTATTTTTATTTATTTATTTATTTTTAATTCGGAGCAAGCATGAAACAGAGGAACTGCACTGTAGGCTGAAATTCTTAACAAAGCCCAGCATTTAAGGACTCCTTTCTATGTGGGATTCGTATGTTTAACCTTTCGCTCTTTCTCTCTCATTTTTAATCTTCCAAAATCTGTGTCACTTGTGTTGCACTTAGGTAGTGCATTGCTTCTTGGGCTGGTTAATACTGAATATACACTTGCTCTGCTGTAGATAAATACATCATCAAGGTTTTTTTAGCGCTTTTTCCAAACTGGCTTGACACATTGTTGCATGAAATTATTTTTACTACATTTAAAGAATGATTTACAGGTTCTAAGTAAGTACTCAACACATTTATTAGTATCTGTGGTATTTAGCAAATATTTCTAGTTATATGGAGGATTTAAATAGTTTTTCTTCTAATAATTCTTCCTGCATTTTAGAGCTTTTCCTCATTAGATTTCTGCTCATCAAAATGCTGATTCTGCACTTGACAGTCTGCCTGCATATTGAATTGCAGGATCTGGGCCCAATTTTGATCTATTTATATTATAGTCCATTTCATTTTAACTGAATGAAAGTACTAATTTGGCTGTACTTGCTTTCAGCATTATCTCAAGTTGTGCCAAATCATCAGACAGTCCATTTGGAGTTTGGCGGGCTTTGCTGAAGCTCCTGCATTTTTGGTCAAGTGCTATTGAAAAAATGCGATTTATCAAAAAAAAGTAGCCTAACTCTTGGCTTGGTTCAACAATTCTGGGTCTTTATCTCCAGCTTTAGGAAATAAGATGGACCCTGAATCAGTACAGATCATGTTGTATTCTGTCTTAACAAAATGAATCAGGCTTCTTTTAATTCATGTACTATACCCCCTAAGAAACAAAAATGAAAGCATACAGTAAAAATAATAGTTAAAAATTGGAACATTACTTGACTTTTCCCCCCCACCTTCATTATGACTGTATTCATAGAACAGTTATTGAGATAACACTGACACAGAGCAATCCTGTTATATGATGCAAACAGCAGAAGGCTATTCAATGAGGTTTTTTTGAGCTAGTCCACCTTATGATCACTTCACTTGTTCTGTATTTTTCCAAAAAGGAGTCTTTTAGCATTAGTTAAGCAGGCAGAAATTACCTTGTACAGATGCAACTGTATTGCAACCCCAATCAGTGAGGGTAAGGAAATAAGCATGTAAGATAGAAAAGGGGGAAAAGAGCAGCAGATCATTGTGGTGAAATATTTTATATGCATTTGGTTGGGATCTTTTTAACGAGATGTTTTACATCTAGCTCAGGACGCTGAATCAAACATCCAGAAAAGGGAAGATTTGAATTCACTGGGGTGATATAAAACAAAATTTTCCTTTTCCTCCTACTCTAGTAAATGCTATCATGGCAAAATAAGCTTTGAGAGAATCACTTTGATTTGTGAAATACTTTTCTCCAAAGGCTGCATTTTGAAAGCTATTTCCAAATAAGCCTGTGCTACCCAGAAGTAGCAGAAGTATTTCATTTTCTAGAAAGATTTTTTAAAACATATTTATGTATGCCTTCCTTCCACATTACCTGCAATGACATGAAAACATGGTGTGTACACATCTATGTATGTGTGTATGCATGTATGTATGTGTGCATATATAATGCCAAGGGGAAAAGCAAATGCTTTACAGAAATGTCTACTTAAATGTCTGCCTGAAAATGTATGCAGTACATTCTTTTTTAAATAGCCTCCTCCTGGTAGTACCTTCACTCAGATTCTCACCATTCCCATACAGTGTTCTGTAAATACCCTGTGAGAATGACTAGCAGGGAGGATGATCTTGCATAACAGGCAGCTGACTAATTTAGACCAGGAACATTGATCTACAATGACTGAAATAGTCTCAATCTTGTTCCGATTTCGACATTTGAAGTTTTGGCATCACACCCATGGATACTTGTGTAGCTCAGTCACCGGAAGTCACTGCTCATATATTTTACCATTTTCAGGTAGAGCAAGAGAGGGCTAAGCCACTCCAAATATAAAAAAAGTTAGAATTTTTGTGTCATATGTGTTCCTGACACAGAGAGGGCTATGTTAAATTTTTGTGAACTATCTCTGCCCTATCCACGTCTTTAACACGTACCATAACAGGCCCTCTTCTCCATCTTTCTCAGCATGCTACTTTTCCCACCATATTTTATTCAACTTTCTGAGCACTGTATCTTGACCTAAGCTGTTCTTCTCTTTTATCCATTTAGATTAATTCATGTTTTCATAAAAAGACTGCCTCCAAAAACTTATTGCAATAATGAAAGTCTGAGGTCCATCTCTCACCTGTATTTTCTTCAGTTTTGGACTGCCCAGGTAAAGCCAGGGACTGTGGCATATGTTTCACAGGCACAGTAATTGAGCAATTTCTTTGTCCACTAATGTCTTTGAGACATTGATTTAAATCAATGCTGGACACTGCAAAGCCAAACACTGCAAAGTATTTTGACTTGTTTGAGGACTGGTCTGTTCTGGGTCTGAAGCCAAGGGACGAAGCTGAGCTTGCAAGGTGGGAATGTCTTTGAGTGTAAGTCATTACTCATTACTAGAGCCTCTTGGAGATTAGCTCTGATCTTTTCTTTTGACTGATATTCAACTCTTCCCATAGGTGTTGGTACATATTGGGTGCCATTGTATGTGTATGTATTTGCAAACACATATGAGAGTCCACCAGGGTCCTCCTTGGACTCCAATGAGCTTTTTCTCCATCCATGCTCTTGCACTTCTCTTAGAAGAGACCTTTAGAAGAGACCTTAAAAAACTTCCAATGTGCTATTATGCATGTGCTACATAAATAGGCATACATCTTATATTCTTTGCTACCACAAAGATATGAGTCATACCTGCAAGTAATTTTGTTTTGAGTAGCAGCAAACTGGATCTGAATTCCTAAAGTAGGAAGAAGTCAGGGAAGAAATGACTGTGTAGTTTGCTAGTTTTGTTTTCAGCAATGAATCCTGTAAAATAGACAATGCTTTATGAAATATATGCCCTTAAAAGAAACCCAAAACCTAACCTAGAACTGTAAAATATATTGCCTTTGCATTTTTTCATTTAGATTTGTATTCATATTGCAAAAATACATCTAAAATGAGTAAAACACATAAAATGAATAGGTTAAGAAATCAGCAGACATTTTTGCAATTAATTTTTATAAGAAAAGGAGCATATTTTTTTCTCTCCCCTCACTCCCCAATGTATCTTGCTTCGAATAATCAGCTCACCAGTTTTAATCTTTACTACTTATACCTACCTAACTTGTAGAATACATCATTATGGCAAAAGTAAACTAGTTTGAATCCAAATTTTCTTCCTAGCTAACAAACACCAGAAGAAAGTGATGGGTAAAATTTAGGACACTATTGTATAATAAATGAGTAATCAGAGAAAATGTAATGCATAGACAACAGTTGCTCCTTGCTGTGCTGTTGCTCAGATACACAGCTTGTCTAATCTAAACATACTGATTTATAAAAAGTGTAGATTTGGTGATACATACCCCACAAGCCTGAAAACAGTGAACGGGAAGAATTATATTCATATAACTGCCTGCTGCCTATTTGAAAAAGCCCTTTTAGGCATACAGTAAGCTACAGTGGAGTTAAGCTTGTAAAATTACATTGCAATACATGTTTTAGCCTGTGACTGGGAGAAAAGGGCTTTCAGAGACATCCACTCAAAGGCTTTTTTTATTTCTTGATCAGTGCAGAAGAAACTCATGGAAACTCTTCCATGAGAATAGCTTGGCACAGAGTCCAGACCCTAGCAGTAGAGAGGATGAAGTTAGACTTGCTTATAATTTTTAAAGTGTATGATTTGATGTTCCTAGGTTCTTTATCAGTATTAATATGTGGTTGGAGATATTTATTGATGGACAGAAAAGAATAGCTTCATCTTTGTTCAACAGAGAAGGCCTTTGCAACATAAAGGATTATAAACCTTCTTTTTAATAATCTCATTATTTTTTGAAACATTTCTTAAACTTCATATTAACTACTGGTGCTCTGTTTGATACTGAATATAGATGTGCTTATCAAGGTATTTGTGGGAAATACTCTGTATTTCTTATGAGACACAAGTAGTAGAGGAATGCAGGAACCCTTTGTCTGTGGGACTCATCAGAATTCTTGCCATCAGAATGAGAGTAAGCCTTCAATCTGTGTCATTTTATGCATGCTGCAAAATCAATCTGGCAAGACAGTGTGGGATTCAAGCTGAGAGGTGGATTTCAGGGAAAGCTTGGCTTTATTTTCAACTGCTCAGCCTTTGCAGAAAGTGAGGTGGATGGAGGTTGCTCCCTCCTGCTGGACATCCCTGCCAAGAGAACAGCAGCTTGGAGTGCTATTTTGAGTAGATTCTGCCTTGTGGACAAAGGTATTCCAGTCGCAGTGATGCCATTTCAGCAGCTCAGGGGATATTTGCCTCTAGATGGAGCCGTCCACTTGCGTTACAGCGGCGCTGGCTAAAGCAGAGTCTCAAAGGTGCAGTGCTGCTGCAAGGCTGCTCGGCAGAGCCCTACAGCCAAGCAGGTCTCCCTGTTTACAGCAGACTTTCATCCCTGCTCCCATCCCTGGCTGTTTTCTTGTGGGCTTTCTCTGGTCCCTCTTCTTGTTCACCCCTTGCAGCTCACTCTGTGTCTTGGCATCTTCCAGGCCTAGAGAAGTCACTTGTTCCTCATCATCTTCATTTTCTCCTTAAATCCAGCAGCCAGCTGTGTTCTGTAAGATAGTAACTTTTTTAAAGCTGTGTTTTCTTTATACTGTGTACTCATTTGCTGTGATTGTGAATCTGCACTGTATTTGTCTGTGCTTTAGGTAAAGTCAGGGCATGTCTCCTATTTGTTTGCAGCTTGGAATGATTTCTAAAGAATAATTTGTATTTTTACAGGTCATTTGATCCCCGACTTGGATTAATTCAATCTGAGCAAGATCTGTTCTTGTTTTAAATACTGTCCCATTATAAATTACCTTGTTTGTGAGTTAAGATGCTCTGCCGTAGCTTGTAATGCTGCAGCTGAACTCCAATATAAAGCCATATTTAGAGCTGATTTCTTGGTTGCCAAGAAGCCGGGGCTGTGAATTTTCATTGTTCTGGGTATAAGTTCCCAAACAGAACAAAATGTGTTTCTGTGCCAGTCAGGTTGTAACATATTTTAAACAGCATGACGTGACATAGTTAATAGTTAGTATGCAGAGGTCACTTTATTTTTTGGCATTTCTCCCAGGGAATAAGACAGGAGCACAAGTAAGTAAGCAGGCATAACAGAAAACAGCTTAAATGTCAGAGTAGCACTCTACCAATAAATATCAGCCTTTTGGTGTACTTTCCTTACACAAGTTTTATAAGCTACCACTAAACTGCTTCTGGTTCTGTCAAAATCAGGATGCATGTGCATTTACTAAGACTTCATCAGAAGTAAAACCTTTATCACATTCTCATTTACATTGAAAAATTTTGAGCAGAGAATTGTTCAATATTTTCTATGACTTATAGAGAAATTGCTGACTATTTTAAGCCAACAGCTGAATTCTTTGAACTTCTAGGAAGTACTTTCCCCTTTCTTCAATGTATCTAAGTGTCATACAAGGAAATGATACACAAAAAAGTGACCACTGCTGATTTGTTGTTTCGTGTGACATTTAATACATTAACAAGAGTTTGTTATTATGTAAGTGAGGGATTACAGGGAAAAGGTCTCTTTTCCAGTCTGATTTAAGAAACTAATGTTGTGATAGGCAGTATTCTGAGTTCTTGCAAGTTGGACATTTGGTCTGAAATGTCAAGGGCAATTTTCGTATCTACCTTTTAAGAAAGTATTTATGATTTTGGGAAAGTTCCATCTGTGCTTATTGGGGGTGTTGTTTGACTCCTTGGGGCTGGCAATGCTGGAAGAGATGCTGTAGATTTGGGTGTTGAGGGGATTATATCTCCTACCTCAGCACCAGGAATAAGCTTCTGCTGGCACTGCTTCTCTATAAACCACAGCTGAGTTCAGTGTAATTCCTGCTGAAGTGTCAAGTATTTTACCTGCATGTCCTGTATGCAGTGAGCACCCTGCTATTTCTGAAAAAGGGTTCTCAGTGAAAAGACCTCACTGAGTGTATTGAAGAGTAATATTAAGAACTTTCACCTAAAGGGAACATCAGCAAAATCACATATAGGAAAAATAAAGGGAAGTAACTGAACTGATAAAGAATATATTGATCTGTCAAACATGTCACAGTAAAAGTAACTAGCTGTAAGGAGGTAGTTGAGGTGAAAAGAAAAAATAGGCTACTTGTGTGTAGGAGAATTGACAATGGTGGTTCAGGGAGATTTTCAAAATAACAGGCAACACCAGGGAATAAAATCATTCAGTGTGCTGGAAGGGACTTAAGTAGAAAGCTAACCGAAGTAAAAGGATAAAACTAAGAAATGTTTTAAATGACTGTTGAGGACACAGCCACTGGATACAATTTTAAAGAGCTTGGTATACTGAGCGACTGTGAGGTCAGGAAATATTACAGGCTCTAGCCAATTTGACATTTATATAAGAATACTGAAAGAAAGAATCATGCTGATTGCTGTAAAATAAAGCAAAGCAAAAAAAAAAAAACCCAAAATTTGTTTTACATATAGCTATTACTTATTACAATGGATAGGGAATCTAACCACAGAAGATGAACTTTTAATTTTCTTATAGTGGAAAGATTTACAATAATATTAACAAAAATCATCTGAATTTGGCTTGCTAAGTCTCCAGCTAGTGCCTTTTTTCTGGCATCCTGTGCAGTGTTTTCTGGGTTTTGGTTTTGCACTGGCCAAGAGCAGACAGCTGTTCCACACACACTGCTGAAGCTGGGGATCCACAAAGCATTCCCACCACAAGGCTTCTCCTGCACTACTTTTTCTTATATTCAGATGTGGAATAATATGCCTCAGCTCAGAGTCTATACTTAAAAAGATAAAAGCAACACAGCTAAAAGGCTTATAAACCAAAGAGACTATTTTTTTTGTCTGAATAATTTTGGTGCATTTGGTGAATTTTAATGCTTATGGAAATGAAAGATCTTATTGGAGGCAAAGAAAGTGTAGGCAGTAACCATAGTGACTTCTGCACGTATCAGCTTTTCCAGTGTGCTTCAGTTCTAGACTGCAAAATCCTGGATATGAAACATTTGTGGGTGCTTACTGGGCAATTGCGATGCAGGGTCGATGCAGGGGTGTTATTGTCCTCTCATAAAAGACTAGAAACATGGGAACAAAAGTCATTTGCCAGGTTCAAATCTAAATTATGAAATCATCAAAGGGTGCCACTGTGAATATTAATGTTACTACTGGTGGGGTTTTTTTGCAGACTGGCAGGGTTAAATAATCTATCAGGGATATGTGCATCTTTGTCATGTCATTTTCTGGCCCTCAGTCACCCTTAGAGAAACCCAGGTTTACAGATGTACTGTAATATGCTTTCTTGAACTACTGCTGGAGGATTTTACTTCTTCCAGCATTCCACTGTTAATGAGTAGTCTTGCTCACATTGTCTTTCTGCAAGAAACATAAAACTTATGAGAAATAATCTACGGAAAGAATATTTCTACTACGTTGTTTTCTATGGCTGAAATAACTATTTTTAGTAGCCAGGCTAACCAGTAATTTCAATGCACATTTTCACTGACATAGCTTATGCTAGAAGCCTCAAGGAAAAAAAAAACCAAAAAATTAGAATTTGTAGTCCACGTCAGCTTGGGAACTTTCCTTTGGGATGTGAGCAAGGCTCTCTGAAATGAAAATGTAGGCTGATAGAGGAGAAAGGAGATTTAACTCCTATTATATGAAATTATTGTATATTTGAGTATTGAATATTGCAGTACTGAGTATTGTATATAATTTCACTAAAGTATTCAGCGTTTTGTGTCAAAATGATGCACTTTCCCTATCCTATATTGTGAATGTTTTTTTCTTCAAATAGAAAGCATGAAATGAAATTTATTTACTTTCTAAAATAAAAGACTGATTCAATTAGTTTCTAAAATAGGCCTCATAAAGATTGCGATAAGTCAACATACATTGTTGGTTATTTGGATACGTGTAAATACATGCATCTGTTTACCTTTATTACTTTAAGTTAGCATGTAAGATTGAAGAGAATTTGTGTCAAAATGTATTTTTAATGCAAATCATGATATCCAGAGTACCCCATTTTCTCCCATTGTCACTATACTATGTTTTTCTATCTAGCTCAGATTTGTCAGTAGGGAGAAGTCATATAAGTGCTATAGGTTTCTCCACCTTTGAAAAACTTGTCAGTCCTACATTGATACTTTAAAGTTTGACTTTTCAAATTTGTAAGGGACAAATCCAGGTTCTTGTTGAGCTGTTACACATACTCAGTATGAAGTAGGGTCTCAGAAAAAAGCTCTTCAAGAAGCTTTTGTGAAACAGATACTAAGAAGCAGTCCTTGATTTGAAGTCCTCTCAATTTATTTAAACAAAACAAAAAGACTTTGTTTTCCTGGTTGTATTTCAAGTTAATGTGCCAAGACAGGTGTGTCTGTCTGAATGGTTTTCTTATAATTCATTATTCCAGGATGCTCAAACCCAGCATTTAATAAGACTGAGCACTATATTTTTTTCCCTAAGAGCTAAATCATTCCATCTCACTTAACTAATGTATCGATTGACTTTATCGAGTCCATAATAGTTCTGAGTTTATGAGCTGTGGTGCTTGGAAATGGATTAGTGCCAGTGCCTCTGATGAGATATGGCCAAAAGACGACTGTTTTGTCTCTTGGCAACATGTGAAGTTATAGAATTTGACTTTGTTTCACCTTCAAAACAAAGCTTATCATCAGCCACAACAAGGACCTGAACATGATGTCAAACCCACATTTCAACTTGCAAAAGTCCAAACTCTGGTACTTTAGTTGTTGCAGCACAAGTCACAGTTAATATTGGGGTGACATAGTAGCCATATTTGCATACTGGCAAATAAAGCACAGACTATGTGAAGCCGGATTTTATTTATGCGCCAGAGGATCTAGACTGTGTTGCTATATTTAGCAAATAATCAAGAAATATTACTGAGAGCCTGTAGGCTCTTTCTCATGGCTGTGACTTGGAGACAGTGCTTTAGCTTGGAGCTTCACTGTGTGAGGTGACTCCTTTGGGCTCTCCAGACCCTTTGAAAGCTTTTGAACTATCTGCAGCTGCTGTCATGTCTCTCTCCATCTTTCCCAAAAATTTGTCAAGGGAGAACAGATGATTTAATATGAGATTTAACCTGATCACAATTTGGTCATCTTCAACTCCGTCCTCTTTCTTCTATTTTTCCATGGTTTCTAGAATGATTTTTTAGATCAGCATCTTCAGTTTTGTCATGAAGTCTACTGATCATCTTTCAAAGACATCAGATATGTGTAAAATCAAAAACCAGATAGGAAAGATCTTTTTTTGGTCTATTTTCACATCACTTTTTTGTCTATTTGAACTTAGAAAATTGGGAAGGAGGAAAGGGGGAAGTAAAGGCAAGGAATACAGGACTGCAAGTGAAGGAACTGTGTTTGCCAAAGGACATACATCGGAAAACAAAAAGATAGAAAAATTAAAGCCTGTCGGGTCAGAAAGCCTGACACAAACATTCTCAGATTAGTGGTTTCTGAAGCAATGTTACTTGAGAAAAATTGGTAAAAATAATGGCCCTATTATAAAGTTTGTCAAAATGAAACAGTGCAAAGTTGAGAAAGTTCTTAACTGCTGTAAGCTTAAACATACAGGGAGATCAGGTGGTAACTTTTTCTTTTTCATTACAAGAATAATTTTGAGATACCAATTTCTTGAGTACATTCTGAAAATTCTACTGCAAAGAAATGGCTGGAAGTTCTGAAAAGGAAGGAAGGACTCCAGTAAGGACTCCCGGAAGGAAGGAAGGAAGGAAGGAAGGAAGGAAGGAAGGAAGGAAGGAAGGAAGGAAGGAGAGGATATTAAAAGCCTCTAACTTAAGCTCTGTGGAGATGTTGGTAAGCAGAAAAAAGTGCAATTTTTGAAGCAAACTCATTATCTTTAAAAGAAGGCATTAGTGCTATATTTTTTTGTATATGGTCTTTCAAGATTGCCTTTCTCTTCGTTGTTATTACAGCTGTTCTTCAACACTTGCATTAAAAGGCAGCCAGATGTTTTTGCAGTCTTACCTCCAAATGAGTGAGAGATCATTGTTCACAAAGCTGTCCTGCTCACAGATGTGTCTTGCACTTTGATACTATCAAAATATGAAGAATTTCTGACATCCTCACCTGCAAGAGCCCTCTCCTTTTCATGTCAATGGTATGGCCATACCATAGCTTTGCTGGTCAATGTTAGTACTATTTTATAGCTTTGATCTTCAATGAAGAAAACTCTCTCTATAGATCTCCTGTCTGCCAAAGGCAGTGTTTTGTCACAATAGCTATAACTTATAGAGAATCCTTATAGCTATAACTTATAGAGATCTGAGATGCTCCAAGAATTAGATTATTTGACTACAAGGATGAACCCAACGAAACACTGACCTCTGGAAAATCTATCAGGCATTCTACAGTATCAAGGTCTATGGTAAAAGAGAGTATTTAGTTCCTGCTTATATTAAACAGCATTTTGTAAAGACTTTAGAGCCATAAATGTTTCAATGCAGCTGCCTTTCAAAGAAGTGGGGAGTTCATTTGAAAAGGAAATGACTTAGAAAAATGCACATTTTCACAGACAGAAAGAAATTAGGCAGAACTTTTTACTGTTTTCTTCCTATTTCCCAAATAATTCTATTTCATTTAGAAGAGTCACTAGATGCAAACCGCTAACCAGATTTTGAAAAGAAAAAGCCCCCCTCAAATTTTTTAGAAAATTTCTGCTCTCAATTATTTTAATATTCATATGGAAATGAAAATTTTGTTGGTTTCTTTTTTTTCTTATCAGAACATGTAATTTTTTATTTGATAGATTTTTTTACACCTGTATTGCTAATGGAATGTGAAATTCAAATTTTCTTTGGTGGTATAAAATTGAGCTTGTGAACAGGAATTTTTGCTGATTGTTTTAGGCATTAAGTAATAATTACAGTGGTTATTATTCTCAAGAATTTATTTAGTTGTGATACCTGTAATTGATGCTTCTGGCTTTTTGTTGGGAAATAGGATTTTGACAAGTAATTAAAAACTGCACATTATTCTTCATCAACATTGCTATATTATAACAAATTAAATTTGGCCTTATGAGGCTGAAACCCCCCTTTGAGTTTTCCACAGTGCTGTTGAAAAGCAAAAATGATGACTCTCAGAGGGATTTAAGGGAGAATCTTTGCTTAGGTACAGAAATGTGATGCCTGTTGTCTGTTCAATGGATCCCATCAGTTCAGTTCAGCTCCTCAAGAGATTTACGCACAAGTAGATCTGGCTAAAAGAATGAGGGTAAAATTTCTAGCCCTCAGCATTTTTGATCTTGGCTGCAATCATTATGAAGGATAGCAGACTAAAATTTCCTTGTCCAAGACTTGCTTAATTTTCCTGTTTGTTTGCTACAGAAACAAGTGGAAGTGCAAGTTCTTATAAAGCTTTTCCTTGTTTTTGTTAGTGTGAGCCTTGTTAATCGATATGCACATGGGGTGGCCTAAGTAATGCAATTAAAGGAAGCATCACACAATGTGCAGTAGCTGTTTTCCTACTCTACTTCTGGGAAAAGATGGCATGTAAGAATTCACTTTTTATTTGTACTGATTGTCAGATGTTTGCAGTTTAAAAGGACAGTATTGAAAATTTTTTAGCATAATTTTTGTTGATTTGGAATAATTAATATATGTTATGATGATACTTACTGGAGATGGCAGGGTTTTTTGTTACTCAAACCAGCAGACAAAGTCATTTAACTGAAACAATTTGTTTTCTCTCTGCTTTAGAGACTATCTACTAAAATATCAGTAGGTGTTTTAAGAAGGTAACATCCTTCTGTCTCCTGCCTTTCAGAATAGAGTTTCAATAATCCACTGGTGTTCTATAACTTAGGTTTCAACTCTAATTAGTGGAAAGCTCAGACATTTTAAAGATCTGGCCTTTCTAATTCTTTGCCCAGAAATGTTCAGATTTATCAGCTGTCTGTAATGTCTGGAGAGATCTAGTTTCCAGTTACAGTAGAAAGAACAAACCAAAAAAAAAAAGGAAGACCAGTAGGAATTTCAAAGGTGGTTTAAGGACATTTAGACTTATTTGTTAGGATATCAGGGTATTTCAAAGATCTCACATGTAAAGGAAAGACCTTAAGAGGGGTAGAATATTCTGTTGTGTGGTCTGCAGTTTTATTAGATGTCCACTGTACTTGCTTACTCAGTATTAGATGTTGTGGCTTATGACAATCTCTCCATGACCAAGTGCAGCAACTTTGCTTTCACTGGAGTGACTCATCCTTTCAGTATAGTCCTTCAGACCCTTCCTGAGACAGCAATATGCTTGGAGTATTTTCCCACAATATCTCCCTAAACAAATGGGAACTGCTGGAAACGATGGTCCATTCTCTTTAGCACTATGTTTTGGAAAACTTAGAAGCCTTTAAGCACAGATCAGAACCATTGAGGCATCTTCCATGGACCGTGTTTAACATTCTCCTCTGCATGGGAATGAGCTCTGAGGTCATCACTGTGTTCATGGTAAGCTCAAATCTAGGTTAAGGAAGAATGGTGATGTCCTTTGGCTCAGATGCTGTAAAAGATATTGTTTTAAGAAAGCACTCACTTGCCTACTACATCCTGGGAACAGCCTTGAAAGACTGAACATTAACAAGGAAATCTGACATTTGGTGTTTCCCAAGGCAGGATAGAATTTGATGAAGCAGTGATTAATCTTCTTTTTAGCTATTTTCTGTCTTTTTTTCTTCCCCTTATTTCCATTTCATCAGCTTTTATCTAGCCAAGAGAGAAACTTCTGGACCATCAATCTCAGTTACACTCACACACACTTCTACTTTCTAACTGTTTCTTGTGTTATCTTTGTCTTTTGTCATGGAAACACATGGAAAATATTTATGCCATCTGGATACACAGAGTATATGCTTTTCTATTTCCACCCAGTACTGAAATGAAAGGGTTATGATATCCAGAGCCAAAGCTGTGCTTCTGTCTTTTCCTAAATAGCATATTTAAGGAGATCAGCTAGTCTTGTCTTGGAAGACAAGCACNGGAGGGAGGGAGAAGGAAAAAACCTGCTTGTATCTAAATGGCTACTCAGTGCTCTGAAGTTGTTTTCTCCAATGTTTTCAGTCTCTGAGGAAGGAGTTCTTCTCTTTAGGGTGCCTGTAAAAACCCCATTGACTTCTCTGCTTTGACAGCATACTGTGTCTTGTAGCCATGGATGCTGTGTTCAGATTTTGCTTTCAACCTATCTAGACCTGAAGTGAGTCACTCTGGTAGGAGTCGACTCTGAAAGAGTTGCTTTTATTATTAAAATTTGCACTGCCTTGTCTTTGAAACCTTCTCTATGTGTAATACAGAAATTTAGTAGAGGGTGGTCCCTGGTCCAAAGAAACTATAAAATAAAGGCAAAGTATTAGAAGGGAATGTACAGTGGAGGGGCTGGATTTTGAGAAGTGGACTCTGTTTTGCTAGAACTACATCAGTGGAAATGTATATAAAGTCCTCTCGGGGTTTTTGCTTTTAAGCTTTAAAGTTTTCCACTGGTGTTCTGGTGAGCACTGTCCAAACGTGAATGCGGATGGATCCTAATGCATTTCTTTCCGTGTATTAAGAAGCTGCTTAGATGCAGCTCAGTCTGTTCAAAGCAGGAGTAAGTAAACCAAGATTTGTGGAGATTTTGTTGAAAAATGCCCTGAGGTAATTTTTTTTTTAACCAGGGGACCTTCTTCTAAAGTTCTTACCAACTTCTGCCAGGAAAAATATTAAATACAAGTTCTTAGGCAATTTGCTTTAGCCTCTAGGCACAACTGAGTCCCTTGGGGATAAGGGTGGGTAGGCAAGTGAACACTGTATCACCTTTAACTCTCCTCACATCTCTGTGTGTTAAAGCAGGCAGATGGAGACTAATTTCAGCTATCTGTGAGTATTATAATATTTCCCAAATACATATATTTAATGGAATGGTTTTTCTTAAGAAAACACTGATGTAAGAAATTAAATCCATGTAGCTAGTGCATGAAGCAAGCCTGTCTAGCAGCCTGGATTTCAAAGAGTCTAAGGGTAATTTGATACAGTGTTCATATTCTAAGCTCCTGTGACAAGCAGCTGCTAATTCTAAAAAATATTCACTGAGAGTGGGCTAATTTGTGTATCACTGAAGCACTGGTCCTTTTTGCTGTCAGTGCATATTTTAAATTTGCAAGGGAAAAGGATATCCAGTCTTTTATTATTTGTTAAAAAGAAACTGACAGCTACACTTCTTAACTGAGAATGATTTTGTTCATATCTACCACTATCCTTGAGAGTGCCGAAGGCATTTGAAAAGGTGCCACTGCTCTGTCATTATGTTTTATCTGCCTTTACTACCTCTCCAGGGTTTTTTCCCCAGTTTTAGGTGTGGGGGTTTTGTTTGGGTTTTTTTTGGTTGTTTTTTTTTTTTAAATGAGCTTTACTAGAGAGGTTTAATGCTCCTCTTCATTTACAGTCTTTTATGTGATTATGCAGGATTCGTGGTATCACATCAGAAGAAGCTGCTGTAGATTGATGGGACCACATCAACCACCCTGCCCACTCAATATTATAAAAATTTGTGTCGTCAGTAGTCATGACGTTTTGTAGGAAGTTGCCCATTTATGGATACTAGAGCAAATGATATCATCACAATAGGTGGCTCCTGTCTAAATAGGATCATTTGTGAAATGAGATTACAGGCATTTATCTGGGAAACAGGAGACAGAGGCACCTGCTTTATGTAATTGATATCCTGGGGAATTATTGTGTACAATAATCAAGAAAAATCTTCATTTCTAATTCTATTATGTGGGAAAAGAACCTTTCTTTTTTCTGCCTGCATAAAACAAACCCCACTTCCACATGGAATAAGCTCCAGACCATGTTTTCTATTATGCTTGAATATATGGGACATGCATTGCAATCCTATGCTTGCCACACTGCTGCAGTATACTTGTTTTGCAGAGCTCTGTAGCAGGCTAGTCAAAGCTGTGACTAACCAGACCCTTGGATACATACTCTAATCTCTGGCCTTTATTTTTACAATGAATTTGACTTGTTCATTGATTGTATATTTTTTCTGATTTGTGAGAAGCTTCATGCTCTGTGTTTGGATGCTGACTGCAATACAGCAATAGTCTTTGATACGGTAAGTCAAAGATGAGTCATTTCTTACTCTTGTGCCTTCAGTTTATACTTTCTACAACACCATCTCATCAGGTAGAAAATTATGTGTTAATTAATGTTGAAGTAGTTAATTTTCAACAGATGCTAGTCCCTTCCCTCTCCTGAGCACTTTGCACCATGTTTTTTTTCCTACTCATGAAAGCAATAGGTTTGAACTGTCTTTAAGTAAAATGCTTTTGCTGTGATATTTTTAATAATATTGCCATCATTTTACCTATTCTCTAATTTCAACAATAAAGAAGAAAGATCACATGCAGAGATTTGGAACTTAACATGTGATGCTAGATTACGACAAGTTCAGTTCAATATTAACCTTTATTACAGTGAACACAATTGGAAAAGCAAAAATATTTTCAGGGATTTATACTTCAGATAAAGTAGAAGGGTTTCAGTTTTTATTTGAGTATTAATACAGTCAGATACATTCAGCTACAAGAGCCCTTATTTCATGTGAAAGCAGTGGAGAGAAAATGCCTTACAGAAAGACAGTTTTCTTTGTAATGCAGCGTGCAGAAGATTCAGTAGTACTCCTTATCATGTTTGGGTTTTTTTTGAAGAGCAAAAAACCCCATATATTTGCTGCACAGTGATGAGAGCCTTTACATTATAAAAATGCTGCTAACAAAAAATGCTATCGAACAGAATATTCTTTAATGAGCTTTAAAAAGTGCTGTGATCACACACACAGTATGCACTCTTTTGGAAACCTAATATTAATTGTACAGTAAGGGTTAAGATTTGATATAAGAATTTTTTTTTGAGAAACCTACCTTTAAGCAGAGGTCTGGAGGATCACTAGGTTACTGGGTCTTCAGTAAAATTCATTCAATCCTGGTTTTAGAACTGGCAACTTTGCAGCAAGTGAATAGTGTTCAAATGCCTTGAAATGTTTCAATATGGGAAGTATTCTCTGTATGTATTTTTCTCCTTCTCATGCTCTAAACTTTTCAACAGTAGAGGTTTGGGATGTTGTTTTATCCATGGGTATTAGCCCTTCTAGTTTTGGATATGCCTATCCAAAAAAATCAATAAATTTCTATTTTCCAGTATAGATTTCTGATGTGCAGGTAAAATAGCTTGCTCTTTAAAAGTTTATGCAGGAACAAATCCACAAAGGAAAAAAAAGAGAGGTCTGTATCAAATAAGAACAAAGGTTCATACTGGCTGTCATAAATTCACAAGTTGCAATTTCTGTTGCTTTTTCAATGCTGTGGAGAAGTTTGAAGGTTTTATTTCTGTAGTATCAACATGATTATTTTACAGACATGCATTAATATCTGTTCCTGCATTTGATCACAATTAGTTCTTGGATCCATATCTGTCATGTTTCCCTGTCATTTGAGACAGACTACATCCTTTCTATTTAGCAACAAGTGACCAACATGATCATGTAGTTCCCAGTACAGTACACTTTAAAAGGTATCTTCTGAAATGTGAAAACAGTCAAACAATATTTTTGCTAGGTATAAAAAAATCTGTGTGTTTACCAAAGTTGGTGACTACTGGCATCATTTTTTTGAGCAAAACATGCTATTTTAAAATACTAGCAGGCAGGTGAAGGTGCTTCAACACATGAGCAGATTAAACAGCAGTACTGAGCCTGATATTATTGTTTCCTTTTTCAAGAAAAAACACAGAATAAAGACTATTTTGTTGAAATAGTTACATAATGAGATTTACTTATATATGTTTAATGGAAGAGTTTTTACTGTACAGGCTTCTTAAAGTGATCTAGAACAATGAAAACATTTTCACAGATTTCCTTTGTGTGTATTAAGCGAAAGCTAAAGGAAAGAGGCAGATAATGAGTAGAGGCTAAATTGTATGTGCTGTATTTCAGACATACAACTGTTATGTAGCTTAGCTGATCAAATCTCAGATATTGACTGGTTTTCAGGGTGCATCTTTTGGGGAACAAAGATAAAAAAAATAATTGTGTAGTCACTGCTTTTATTAGCCCACCTGCTATTTTGAAATTTTATTTTCCAAAAAAACAAAAATGCATTAATAATTTTTTATCAGTTTTCCATCTATTATAATTCTCACTAAAGGAAAGCAGCTGCTTGTCATAAATAATAAAATAATGTAAAAATAATAGAAAATATAATCAACATAATTGGAGCAATAAGCACACTGAAGGGCACATAAATAAAAGCAACCCATCCAGTATGTTTAAAACAGTATATGCAGTTATTAAAATTAAAAGAATATACAGAAGGAGAAATGACCATAGCACAGAACATACAATGTTTCACTTGTGCTTTATCTAGTAAGTTTTTAAATTATATATGGAGGAGTCATAGAACTCCATAGCATAGATTACGTCATGTTAGTTATGCTCCGTAAATCCTCCTTATTATTTCTGGCATTCTATTATTGTCAACGTGTTAGAAATCTCGGCCATATTTTTCTGAAAACTTTTTGATCTATATACTTGGGATTTTTCATCTTAGATATTTAATTTTTGCTCTTGGCTTTGTCATTACAATAAATTTATGTAGTTAATAATTTGGTTCTGGTTTCAAGGAGAAAAGCTTGAGTTTATGCTGGAGTTCATCAAGGAAAATCACAAATAACTGGACTTCTGTACATTCAAGTTTCGTGAGTGTCTCAGATAGATGTCTCTAATGTGAATATAAAGGGAGCTAAGTCTGAACACACAGGAAAGAATATGGGATCCACATTGCTATCAAAAATAAAATCCCAATACATTATTCTAGAGTAGTAAGGGAAATTAGTTGGCTTTTTGCACTCATTTAAAAAAAAAAAAAGTTCTGTTCAGTGATAAGCGTTTACTATAGCACAAGGTCCATAAATGTCAGCTTCATTTTCTTTGGATACAACAGACATTACAGTTTTTCTTTTTATATATACTTTAGGAATTCTGCCCAAGAACAGTGAAAAGGTCTGGAGTACATACAAAACCACACATCCTTGACTGGAGACCCCATGGCTAAATTAAATTGAATTCCTTTTAGTTTCTCCTTGTATAATATAAAATATTCATACCTGCAACAATGAAAGATTTGCATAGATTAGTGCAATAAAAATTATATCTGTTGTAGAATTTAATTGTTTTTGACAGATATGCTTGCAAAATTGATATTAAAACCTGAAAATTGTACATGACAGTATGAATGCCAGCAAAGTAGTTCTGCGCAGCAAGCTATTAATTCCTCTTAGCAGTACATTACCAAGGTACAAATAGGGTAACAAGTCTGTTACTGTCAGACAACCTGCACAGTAGAACATTCAGTGCTATACAGAGAAAGCCACATAGTAGTTCATAGATTTCTTTTACTGAAGGAAAGTGAAACTGCACCTTAGTTGCCATTAACATCTTCAGAGAAATGGCAGGGAAATTATAAATGCCACTGCAGCTTTTGTGGTAGCAATAGTTACTTGCAGTATTAAAGTAAAAGATTTAAAGGTGACCATTGCCCATCAAACTAAAGAGAGAAAGAGATCCAAAGCAGAAAAATTATTTAGGAATCATATGTTTCCATGATCTCTGAGAAAAGGCATTCTTTGTCACTAGATTCAAGTTTTAGCTGATCTGTATAATAATCTGTTGTCTGTCCTCCTAGTTCTAAGCACTCAATCTGACATTTGATACAAGAGCAACATCTTTTAAAATTTTCAGTTCATTTTCTATGTGACCTACCATCATCAAATCCTTGGTTTCTAGGGCTTGAACACGCTTCTGCTGAAGCTGATGGCAAAACACTTACTGGCTTAACTGGGATCACGATAAGGGCAATGCACCATTTAATAACAGAGGCCAGAAAACATCAGGCTGCTTTTTGCTTGTCAGATCCAGGTGCTATTCCTGTGGGCAGAGAAGTCACAGCAGTTCAGGAAGAGGAAGAGGACTTCCAGACTTTGTGTACTTTACCCACAGAAAGAGGAGGGGCAAGGGCAGGCCAGGCATGTCAAGATAAAATATTCCAGCAGCATGGCACAAATGATAGCATGGTGAGCATGTGGCTTAGGGCAGCCAGGTGCTGTGTGCCCCAGGCTGTGCTGCCTGACTGCATGTAGCACCACGTAGCACCTGCTGCCAGGACCCCTTTGGGGTCCTGCACTTGAAATACCAGGATCTGAAAGGAAAGCAGGTGTTGGTGATCAGATGTTACTTGAGCACACAGTCACAGTCACACTCCCTCACTGTGGCTGCTCCTCTCTATGTGATGACAAGGAAACCCAAATGGAGGTATTTAATCTCCTACAGAAATTTTGCTGCGGGGTTGGAGGGGGAAGTGAGTTTGGCATTGCTTTGAGGAGTGGGCCCATTTCAGATGTTCTTGTTTTTAATCTATCAGGCACCTAAGAGGTACTTATTCTTAGAAAGCTTTTCTTTGTGCTGGTTCTCCTAGAGCAAATGACTGGGTTAAATGCCCCCAAAATCTCATACCACTCACCATTCGCATCACCTGCATGCCTAGGAGAGGGCACAGAACTCAGGAGCTGTTCTATACATTTCTGCAGAAATGAATTTTTAATCCCTTTTTTTTCCCCATGCATTTTTGGTCCTATAAATTTTATCAATGGCTCTTTAAGTGGGGTGTTGTCATCTGGACAATTATTTTTACATCTGATTTATTTCCCTTCCCTCTGTCCAACTGCTGATAGAAGTAACAGGCAAGAACTAAAAGAAATTAAAACCATATTTTTTCTGTTCACCCTGTGTGTTTGACAGCATTTTGTATCTATTCAGCCTCATTGTTTCGTCATTTGGCTTCTTCCCATTTGTGCAGCCATAATAGAAGCTGAAAGGAAAAAACATCTTAAACCAAGAGGAAAAATACTGTAGTCATAAAGATTGGCAGGCTAAATAGCTGAATCTCATGGGGAATCTTGATTTTATTGATTATATGTAGTCAATGGAATCTTTCTTATAAATATGTAGTCTGCATACATTTTCATAAACTTAGTTAAAGCTTAAATTATACCTTACAATTAGACAATTAATATGGGCTATTGCTCTGAAGTGCTGTCTAAGCATTTATCTCTCCATATTTTAACCATACTGCCACATATTGAAGTTGTGGTACCATTTCATTATTCCTTCAGCCGATTCATCTGAAGAGGTTCACATCCTGCCACAGACACTTGTTCCTTCCCACTCTGTGCCCAAAGTGTGCCTGGTTGTGCTGACTTGGCTTTTTCTGTGGCCACACTCCAAACCCTGGCTTTAACAAGACATTCTTTTTCCAAAATATGCAGAGACAAGCTGAACAGGGCTTTTTATAAATTATATTCTTTTTTTTTTTTTCTGTGCATGCAGTTCCATTTTAAAACACAGCAGATGATAGCTAGGTTGATCTATGAAAAAAATCTGGAACTAGGAGTAAGACTAACTTCCAAAAAGAACGTCTTAAGTCAGATCTACATCCAAAGAAATATTAAAAAGCTTGTTAAGTTTTCCTGGTCTAAATATTGAGTCCATTCTAAATGAAAACAAGTATGAACTTGAAATGCTTTCTAACCTGGGAAACTCCCTTTCCTGGGACTGTGCATGGCAACACAGCCTTTAGTGTTTGGTGTCCCTTGAAGCTGGTTGTAGTACTACTTTGATGGATCCCTTATGTGCCTGTTGTGCAGTTGGTGCCTGCTTCTTATCAGTCCCATGCATCCCAGACAGAATTCCCTAGATTTTCTATCTAGACACTTACTGCTTTGAATTAAACCCCTCGTGTCTGATCTGAGCATGGGGCTTTATGGATACATTTATGCTTCAGTAAGCAAGAACAGATATATATTCATAACAATGTAATACTGAGATTCACTTTTGATTTCTCTTGTTCTCCTAGGATCTCATGTCTTCTATACCTGTTCTCATGCAGGAATGCTGTGATGTGTGAGCAGGAACAAGCATTTGTGTGCATTCACGTGCACACAGACATATACACACACATGCACAGAGACACATACACACACTCTTCCAGTAAGAGAGCCAGAAAAAGCAGTGTGTGCCCCCCTGAGATACTGCCAGATAGCACAGGCCACAAGAGCCAGGGAGGACCCTAGAGACCTCCTGGTGCCTTTCCTCACTCAGCTCCATTGTCCTGCTCCATGGTCACACATCCACTACAATCAGTGCCCAAGCTTGGAGCTCTAGTGACAGACATAGTCTGGTCCAAATTCTGGTTCTAACACATTTAAATGTGGGTACACAATTCTCAGTTAAGCCTTTTCAATGACTGAGTACATTTTAAATAACAAAATCAGCAAAAGATGGATTTTGTACTAATAATGATTGTATAGTGATGGGATTCTGAAGTTAATAAAACTGTTGACTAATAATTCTAAACTTTCCACTCTTAATTTATACATGAACAATTAACAGCATCTCCCAAACTCTCACACAGGGCTTCAATTTAGCTGGCTCATAAATACTTAAGTCTTCATTGTTTCATGCAATGCCACTGCTTTGCAAGCCAGGCCCCTGGGGGATCAATATGTGTTTTTTCAGAAAAGTAGCAAAACAGTAATTTTGACTTTTTTGCCAGATTAATCCCTTTTTATTTCACTTATGTGATCATGCTATTAGCAGTGATAATAAAATGATAAATTACATAAGTATTTGGGAAAAAAAGAGCGGGACAAATGTTTCAGGCACCTCAGTGAAGGGTGAAGATGTGACTATGCTGAAAAAGTTTTTGGTTGTTAATAGGTCATATCATTTCCTTATAAGTCAGTCCTCTGTAAAGTATGGGTGGCAATACTTTGCCAGGTAGCAGAAGGCTGTGTTCTTTGAAATAAAGGTGTAGAAGTCACCCATTTGATATATTTGGGAAGCATGACTGACATAAACTGATAGAAATTACATCTGATGGTGTTCATACATGTTTCTTTCTATGCTAATGAAGGGGAGATTATCCTCACAGAAGAGCAGACATTTCCATTGATTCTCTTCTGTCAACAAGCTGAGACTCTGAAGAAGTCCAGCGAAAGTGACTGCATGCAGAAATCAGGGAAGGCACTTAGGGAACCTGGACACTAATATGCTCACTTTCAAAACTTGTCTTCAACTGTATTTTCTATTTCTTTGGATTTAAAACATAAAATTACAGCAGTAGTCAAGTGTGGGCAGACTTAAAGACCTAATAAAGAATGCAGATTTGCATTAGCTTCCAAAATTTAAGGTTTTGAAATTGAAAATATATTGAAGACACACACTGCAGCTAGTGGGATTTGGCTTCAGACTATTGTAAGGAAGTTCTTGAAAGTGCAACTCTTTAAGTGTTGCACTTTTTAATTTTAGTTTCATTTTAGTTTTGAAGCATTGAGAAAGCCAGCTAGCCTGCACGTGCCATACTACATTTGCATGAGACAAAAAGTGGACAAATCCTATGCACAAGTAGCACACAGCCCTGGAAATTAACTCAAATATTTAAAACTGTATTTCAAAAGACTTTTGTTTTAAAGCTAATGTAATGGCACAATTTCTGTTTTACTGATTTCAGTTCTGAATTCTATTAACAGCTCAATATGAGCCAATCAACTGCTGTGCCTTTTTCCTTTAATGGTGCCAGTTTTATGAATACAATATGAATCTTTTTCTCCCTAACCCCTAAGGGTGAAGTAATATGATTTTTTGCTTTCTAGAGTATTCAGTCATATTAAATGGTCTTAACAAGTCACTTTAACTGTCTGTGTTCAAATGGGTTACTTTGAAATCAAGAGATGCCACATTTGAATTTCCAGGCAGTGTGCCATTAAGAATCCAATTAGGGGTAGTCAGTTGGTTATGAAAAGATGAGATTTTAATGGAATTTCAGGCTGGAGGACTGCACAGCTTCTAGTCATGTGTGTATGGCACCTGTGCCCCTGCTCCATGGGAAGTCAGACAGAGCTGATATGGTTGAAATTTTTTCAGAGACATTGAAATCTGTGAACAGATCAAGACCATATTGTATATTGAATAATAGAGATTCCTCCATATAAGATAATTTAAATTAATGTTTTTATCCTTAAATTTAGGTGGTCTTATTCACACAGCTGTGATGTGTCATGAACAGAAAAATAGCAACTGAGAGCAGGATTCTGAACTACAGTTTCCAACACAGAAGGGGACACTGTGATTACTGTGCAAGCAGCTGTTACCTTTAAATGAAGGACACTTTACAGAGAAGTCGGATAGGATAAGAGAGGAATAAAATAACAATGTGCCCAAATAAAGGGAAGTGGGGATCTACCAAATGTTTCCTAAACCTACAAAATCAATAGACTCAGACATACAACTGAGTATTGTGCAGGTTGGTTTCAAAATTAAGTTTGTGTGATTTTCATTTGTTTTTCGTGAAAGTATATAGGTCCTCTCATTCAAATCATAGGATACCAACTAGTAGACAAAACTGGATGTAAATTTACCCTGATGTCCACCTAGAAGACATAAACATGGTTCTTTCTGCTCAACTCATTGCCAGTTAAAGCTAAAACCTTGGCTCCTACTGACTTGTGAGAAGTATCTATTAAAAATTATATTAATGAGGCTATGGGGTAAACTAAGATGCCAAGAGAATCTGTTAGTTTTTTTCAAAATTTCAAAACCAGGCTACACACAACATTAATGAGAATGCTCAATGAAATTTTTAAAATATATTCTCCAAAGCTGACTTGGTTTTCCTCACATATTTTATGCATCAAAAGGAACTAGGACAAAGCAGAATTATAGCAATCTTGCATCAGCTGGAAACTTTTTCTGAAGACTTTTTTATAGCTTTCTTCTCTCTGTTAGAGCAAGAATAAAACAAAAAGTGGTGTTTCACTAGTAATGGCAACATTAAACAAAGAGCTTAGTATATTAAAAGAATAAAAGACAGGTCTAATGTGGTAGTAAGATATAAGCAGCACATGCTTTTGAGGAAGGAAAAAAGAGTAAGCTCCTTGCCCAAGAACTTAGCATAAATCTGAACCGAGAGTTCAAAGATCCTTATTTTCAGCAAGACAATGTTGATTCATGTGGATTAATAAGAACATGTTTATCATCTTCTTGTAGAATATGAGATCTGGTCTGTTGAAGCAGTTAGTGATTTGGCATTTATATGAAGCAGATTATCTTTTGAACCGCTAAAGCACTAATTTAAATTATTCCAAGTTTACATCTCTGTAACTAAACCTTAGTCTGGAGAGTTGATTCGATTTCCCTGAGTTAGCTTGAACTAGATTGCTTATTCACATAAAATGGCCTGTATGTCATGTACTCTGCTCATGGAGTCCTTCTTTCACTTACCAGTGATGTACAGCAGGGGTTAAACATGTCTCTTCCAATACCAAAATAAGTTGTCTGTGCAAAATGTTGGAATCTATTTCTCTATGTGGTATGAAAATTTTGCTAGATAACCTCAAGCAGATGAAGGCTTTCCCTGTTTCAGCCTTCAGCAAGAGAAAGGAGCAGCACTGAGCTATTTAATAATTTTTTGGAATATTGTTGCTATAAAAAACTGCCAAACATTGGTCTGTTAACCTCTAATGTTAGCCATAAATACAAACCTTTACAACTGTGATTTACTTCTGTATTGACTCAAAGCAGTGCTTTTTATTTCATTAACAAAATATCTGATGTGATGATTTAATTTCTGGAAAGCATGTGTATTTCTGATTTCAGTCCTTGTGCTGGGTTGACCTTGGTCAGCTGCCAGACCCCCACCCAGCCACGTCTCATTCTGTTCCTTCAGCAGGATGAGGTAGGAAATAGTTTATGGAATGAGATAAAACAGGGAGGTCACTTACCAATTGCCATCATGAGCAAAAGAGACTCTGCCTGGGGAAATTAACTTAATGTATTGCCAATTTAAAATAAGTTTGGATAGTGAGAAGCAACAAAAAATGAAAGTAACTCCTTTCCCCTGGCCTCTCCTTCTTCCCAGGCTCAACTTTATTCCTTTATACCTGACTCCTTGGCCTCTGCCACCCAAGGCAGTGGAGAACAGGAGTAGGGGTCTGTCCATAAAAACTTCTCTCTGCCTCTCCTTTCCTGATGTGTCCTTCCATGGGCTGTAACCCTTCATGACCAACTTGCCCATGCGTGGGGTCTTCACAGGCTGCATTGTGGCTGCTCCACCACAGTCCTCTCCACGGGCTGCTGGGGAATTTCTGCTTTGGTGCCTGGAGCCCCTCCTTCTCTCTGCTCTCACCTTCATGCCCACAGGGTTGGTTTGGGGTTTTTTTTGAAGCTTTGTCTCACAATTTTTTTCCTCACCACCATTTGTGCAGTGTTTTTGCCCTTCCTTACACACATTGTCCCCAAGGTGCGCCCTGTGGAGGGTGGCTGTGTCTGGCTGGAACCGGCTGAATCCGGCTGGAACTGGCTGTGTCCGGCTGGGGCAGCCCTGGCCTCCTGTCACGGACCTGCTGCTGCTGCCGGGGCTGGGCACCCGCAGCCTGTGCAGTGCTTTTTTCCTTGGAATGTTTAAAACAGAAAGTTTGTAATTTATCTGATTATGTATGGAGCAACAGTTTAAAAAGCCCCAGCTCATATGAATGGGGTGCAGATAGGGTGTGTAGGGGAACCACCAGAAAATTAAATCATGTAAGCTTTTGTACAGTGGCATCCTGGCTTTTCTCATGAGAAGGATGGAGTGTAGGGCAGACCTGCCTAAAAAATAACAGCTTGATCTGAAATTTAAAAATTGTCCCAGATTTCTTCTGTTTGAAACCTGATCTATTTTATTCTGTCTCTTTTGGAGACTGTATTACACTTACTTTTAAAAGCGTCAATGAAAATTTCCAGGGGAAGAAACTCAGTTTCTTGTGAAGTATTCCAAAATAACTATATTTTGATAAATTTCATAGTGTTTCAGTTAATATAAATGCTTTCTGAAGTATTATTTTAGAGAAAAGTCCTCAAGTTTGACAGTGCGGATCAACTCTTTCAAAACCATTTAAATGCAGGGTAAAATATGTTTGTAGAAGCAATAAGATTCTTGCCTTTTTTTTGTCCATCTTTGATATGTTCCAGCCTATGAGAGGTTGTACAGCATGCAGCACAGCAGAAATCAGAGCAAATGGGCAGCAGAGCAGCCTGTGTGTCTCTGTGCCCTCATCTCAGCCCATCAGGAGGGGATGAGATTCTTCCCTTAGTGCTAAGAAAGGAGACCAGCCCTTGTTGCTCAAGGGGAGCATCTCTCAGGCTGGGGAGAAATGCCTCACTGGCAGACAGCCGGTGTGACTGCACGGCACTGCACAGCATGTCATCCTCCAGGAGCTCCCCTTGGAGGGGAGCACCAGGCAGCATGGCTCCTTTCCAAGTGGAGGTTTGACCATGTTCTTGAATGTGGATTGCTCCTCTACATATTGGTGTAGATTACATTCCATGTCACTTTGACTTCATCTTGATAGCAATGCTGAATTCCTTCCTGCACAGTGCATCTACAGAGAGCATGTTGGCTCACATCTTCAAAGAGGTTCCATGGCAGCAGTAGAACCATGCAGTTGCATGTTTTTCGGATGTCTTCTGGCAGTGACACCAGCATAAGTCCACAAAAGTTTGCTTCATGTAGCCTCATAGACATGAGAATGAACATTATTTAAATGACAATTTTTATGAAACCAAGTCTAAAGTAAATATCCAAGAAAACTATAATACCAAAAGGAAGTTAGACACATACAAAAAACCCAAGCACTTCTGTTATCTTGGGACTATCCTGATGACAGTAATGTAGAAAATACGTGCAAGTGGTATGTATAGTCTGTGCAGTTTGTAATACAGTTAAATTATCTGTGTAGACTCAGAGAGGACACAGTATGGAGTGCTCATCCTTTTTAGCAGGCATACAGATATGCCTTCTAAAGAAGCCATCACCAGGCTATTCACAGTGATTCATTACGTTATGGCACTGAAATGCAAGGTGGAAATGTAAAATACAATGTGCCTATTTTCAGTAAATGTCTTTTCTTTGTAGGTGTCTTCATTTATTTATATAAGACTCTTTTGATTATTGCTACTAATTAGGTAATCAGCATTCAAATGCTCAGAAATCTTGGATTTTGCTGCAGATCTGTTATGCCATTTCAGTGGAACTGACCACTGTTTCTTAGTGCAACTTTTTAGTAGGTTTTTTGAAATATCCCTTTTTCATTAAGCATAGCTCCAATATTTACTAGTGTGAAGAGATAGGAATGAGGAATACAAGTGAATGAGGTCTGCACTAAGGTGCAGCGATGGCAGGAGATTAAGATGTTCAAGAGCTGTGGTGCACACTAAAGGAACCTTTGCCTTTAGCAATTCTGTTTGTGGAATACCAATACTGATTTAGAACCAAACACTTATTGATTGATTGATTGCTCTTATTCATTAGCTCTGGCTTCAGGCTTGGTCAAAAGCCTCAAACTACTATGGGTTGTCTTTTATTTATTTGACTTTATAATATTCATTTAGCCATAATACTGCAATGAAGGAAGAAGATGTTAAGAAAAGTAACTCCTGAAGGTAGACTAATAGCTCGCATACAGACAATTAAACTTACAAGGAGATGCATATGGTGCAGACTTACTCCTGCCAAAGTTTCACAAGCAGGCATTTCCAGATTCTGGACAAAAATGTTGCACCACGCTGTGTCAATCTGTCTGTGCCTAAGGCTGACTGTCTCTTGGATGCATGGTTATTCTTTAATATCAGGAGCTTTACTCAGGCAGAATTACTGTGCAACATATTGTGCATTGCTGTGCCTTGCTCAAAGTGCTTAGGGATAAATGCAGCTCTGGCAGGAAAATTAATGTGTTCCTTTTCTGCTTTATTTTATTTTAATTATGGAAAATAGTAAAGTTGTTTAAAGGAACTTGCATTACATATCTATAATGTTCAAAACCCCAAAGAAATTCACTCAAATGTGCTCACAATGAATATTGTATATGCCAAAGTGTAAAATAACTAGGGGAAGAATATTGCACTAGATTGTCTTGGACGGATTCAAGAAATATATTGTAAAACTTCTATATTTACAAAATCCTTTCTCCTTCTAAGTAAGATGTGTTCCCTGCAAATTTTAGGAAAGCGAGTGAACTTGCAATGTTTATCAATATTCACTGTGTCCTTGATGTTATTCATTGAAGAAAATATATGCACATATATGCTCATACGTATACATACATATAGAAGCAAAGTACTGTGAACCTGTTGCACACTACAGCAACCTGCCTCAGTCATCTGAGCACATCTCTGAAGTGAGGAAAGATCATTATCCTTATTTTGAGAATTAAGCAGAGACTCTGTCCGTTGCTCCATGTCCCCAAAGAGGCCTTTGGCAAAGTATGAAATTAAACACATTACTCACCAGTCTTGCACTACAGCCATAACCACTGACCTGAATGATGGACACCCTGCAGTAGTCTTCAGTCTTTCATAACAGTTATTCTTGATTGTTTCTCCACATCTGATAACTGCGTGTGACAAAATTCTATGACAGCCAGCATGGCCAATATGTTTTTCTCTAATAATTGCCCTAAAACTTCATATATCCTGTGCTGACTCAGACAGGCTTGGCTACCCAGATAAATTAAATCTCTGGAAAATTTGGGTCTGTGTGCATCTATGGGGACAGAAGATCTGGCAGAGATCTTTGATCTCACTGTTCCTGGAAGTGCAATTGATAACATCCATCTGTGACCCCACTGCAATATGTCTAACATACTCCTGGGACCAAAAAACTTTTAAGAGTTATTACTGCAAATTCAGTATGTATTACTAATGTCAAAATCATACTGAAGTTTTGCCACTGCATGATGCTGGTATATGCTTTAGATCTAATGTCACCTATAAACAATGACAGAATAAAGCATTTAGTCAGTGTGTTTGCATAGCCTCCTATAAAGTATCATAATTTGTAAAAATAAATGTCAAGCATGCTTGACAGATAATAAAGACTTTATTGTGTAAGCTACAGCTAATTTTCTCCTGAGATATGTTGACACCATTCCATCTAATTTAATCTGAATTTGCAGTAATATATGATCATAGTGTATACATCAGCAGCTTTGTATCAGGTGTTGTTGTGCACCCTTCCTTTCTGAGTGTTATTTCTCATTGTCCCTTCAGTCTGACTTATATTAATAAGTAGAACAATAGTGAAAAATGTCAGTCATTTCCCTTTCTTATTTCCTTCTTTGGGAAATGGATAGGGTGTGCAGGAAAAGGGAAGAGAGACTTCAAACTATTGTATCCTTTCTTCATTTTACATCAGTGTCTGTAAGGATTCAGGAGGCCCAAAGTTGAGATTGCAGTGAAGGATGTGAAGGTAGACTATTCAAGATTACACAACTCTTTTGTCTTATCCTTTAGGTGCAACATAGAAGAGTTTAAGAGATTCCCTAAAGAGCAGCCTAATATTATGTCCTTCAGAAAAAAATGTTTTTGTTGGTATTTCTTATTCCTAGAGTAGATTTTACTTGTGTGAGAAATGGCCTAAATATCACCTAAGACTGACGATGTGGACAAGAATGGCACATATATGCAAAGGTATAGGATAGTATTACTGTTTATCCAAAGTCCAAAAGTCAATTACAGGGCCATTACAGTCTTCATAAGACCAAAAGTAATTCTATCTTTTAAATTATTATTCTCTTTAAAAAAAAAAAATAGCCGTATCAGCTGTCTTTCATCATCTTCTGTACCTCTTTTAAAATAATTTCTTTTTCCATGTGTACCCATCAATTTTAACTTTTGTTGTGCAGGCAGTACTTTGCACTTGTGAAAGATAAGTGATTTTGTGCAAGTTCACTGCTTTCAGCTCTGGTGCACAGATTGGAGAAACTGTAGTGTAAATGAGTGCATATCAGTTCACATTTTACTGAATTTCCATCTTTTCCCATATGCTAAAAAGCACAGCTGGACATAAACATGTCATAATCACTCATAGTGCCATTCTATTTTGTGTCAGTTTTGAAAATTGACTGCAAGATGCCATGCATAATACTTAGTCTTCAGTGAGACCTCTGTTTTTTTACTAACATGGGTGCTTTGTACAGAACTTGGTTATGTGTGACATGCACACTAAAAAGGCCCTAAATAGCTGCTTTCACTTTAACCTTTTTTTTTCCTTCCCACTCATTGAGACATCATTTTAGAATCCTTAAGTCTTGTTTGCATCTGGGAAGTCTCCTAGTTATCCATTTCCTTAATCCTTGTCTTCCTTAAAGTGGTTAGTTGTTGTCGAAGGGTTGGATCATCACCATGGTACACGATGTCACCAGGAAAAGGCCTGGTTATTCTTGAAGGACCTTTCCTCTTTTGCTATCTAACATGCACTGTCTTAATATAGGACTAAGAGAGGCTCCTAATACTGCAGGAACCTCCAGCCAAGAGTTAATGGCAATTCTCAACTTCAGTTCCCTTGCGTAGCAGAAGCGCCTCATCGTACCCCCAGCCATGGAGGCAGCAGGACAGGCTTTCTTCACTTTTGAGGAAATGGACTTGATGAGGAAACAGATAATTTCCACAGCCTTTTTGTTTCAATAGAAAAGGAGGTAAGAGTTACCTTCAGCACTGAGGACCTCCACAGATAAAGAATATTTCTAGGAAAAGAGCTGAGGGGCTTGGGGTTGGTTCTGGGGTGGAAAGTCTGTCCCTGAGGCTTCAATAGCCAGTTCAGGGCATAAAATCAGGGAACAGCAGCCCAGCCTATGAAGCTACCAGCTGGAACAGGTCCCTTGGTCACATTGGAAAAAGTCTCTGCCTATAGCTTCAGGTTTAGCATATGGAGATGAGCCTTTTTTAATCCATCCTGTGTGTGGGTTCAACTTCTTAAAAATAGTTGCTGCAGCTGCACACTTTGAGTCTCTGTTCATCTGAAGTAGGAGGGATGCTGAGCAGGTTTACAGCACAGTGTCTTGAAGTAATGTCTCCCCACTGCCTTGAATTCTCCTGGGGACACCTTTTGCACAAGCCAAAAAGGGGTTCTGCTTATGAGCCAATATTCATATGAATGCATAAGCACTGTCTAAAGCAAGTGTGAAAATGTTACCAAGAATTAACAGCACATTGAATAGACCTTTCAATTATTCATTGAGAGCCTACTTATATTCCTCTTTGGCATTATACTTAGAAGTGTAACGATGCGTTTTCTGCAGATTTTATGGATTAGAAAATCATAGGATTAGCCACTCCATAAATTAATCCTGATGTATGTTAAGTAACTCATCTAAAAATGGATGCTTCCCGTATAGGAAATGAATAATTAATTTTTGTTTTCCTGGTTAAAAAAAATCCCTCAGGTGCTTTTCTGTTTTCTGCTGAAGCTGAAATTTTTTAGTCCTCTGACAGTGTCTTACACCCCCCAATATGTCTTGTTTCTATGGAGACACCAATGAACTGCAGCTTGCATTCTTCTGCATATCACAATACAAGGTTGCTTCAGAATTTTCCCAGTATTTCACTGTTTTCTCTTTTAATTAGAAATTAATCAATAGGTTCAGTAGTCTTGTCTCATGCACTCTCATGTACATTCACAGGCACATATGATCCCTGTGAATGTGAGCCAGTTTATAAAGACAATGTATGCTTTTGAAGTTTTAATTTAGAGAACAGCACATTTTATATCGAGGCTTATAAGACCAGAATTCTTAGCTGTATTGGATGGCAGTGTGGGAAGATAGATATCTTGTATGCAGTAGATGAGATGGAAGGATTTTATACCTCATGCTTTTTAAAAATAAGAAGGATGTGTGGAGTTCTGGAACGAACAAAAAATATGTTTGGTTCTTTGAATTCTATTAATATTACCTGATATTAATGAATTATATTATTATCTTATATTTTTGTTTGGCCCCCCCTCACAATTTTTATGTGAAATTTCAGCCCTCATCCCTCGCACCCTGAATGACCAGTTGCAGTATTGCAGGATGGTTCTGTAGATCTGATTCTCTGAGCCATATTGTTCCTCCTCTGTGAGCACAAGGATTCCTCTTCAGAGCAGCAGGAAGTAAACACTTATGTAGCAGAACACGTGCTAGCAAACAGACAAAGAAAGAAGCTATGTAAATTATTTTGTTTATTAATTAAAAATAGACTGTGAAGTAAGCAGTATTTTTAATTATCAAGAACCAGTGAGACTGAAATGGTGCCAGAAGCTGTATACTACTGTTAGTGAGCCCTTTGAAGTCAATAATGTGCCTATTTTTCCTTCGAGGTAGTCTGAATTATTTTTCCCTGGTTAAATTGAACTGGTAAAATAGAACCAGGCTGGTGCTGGTGACCCGAGTTTATTTTTTTATTTTTTATTTTTTATTATTATTATTATTAGCTCATATTATGCTGAAATAAATTTCCAGTAACAATTCAAAATAGCATTTGCAGAGGCCTCATAATAGATAAATGTTTATGTAAACCACCTGGTGATGGCAACAGATTACATCTGATGCTCAGTTTGTGTGCTAAGATGTATCCTGATCAACTTTTTTCTCATTTTTTCTTTGTGCTACTCAGCAGACTGTATCCTCCTGCTGTCTCATATGTTCATTGTGATCTCCTCTAGATAAAGAGCTGGGGTTTTTTCCATTTTTTTTAAGACTTCTGAAATTAATAGTAGTCATTAATTGTACTTAAACAACTAATAATCCAATTAAAAAGAAATGGTTTTGATGATACACTTCTCATATTTCTTGCCAATATGTTTGTATTTATGCTAATACATGCATATATACAGATATATGTATGTTCGCCTTTCATCACTGTTTTTGTTGTCAAACTGAAAAGGTAAAAACACAATTAAGCCTTTTATAGACATGATTTCAGAAAAAATGCTTTGTTTGAAGTCTATGAACATTTGTTGCACTCTCAATTTATTTCAACTGTTCAGTGTTTTTGTTAACAAACAGAAAATAAGGTTTAACCTCTAAAAGGGCCAAAGCATTGCTGCTTTCTCAAGGATAATAATTGTAGCTATGCCAGCTAGCACACAACGGTTAAATATATCCTTGCTTTTGACAGAAGCTGGTGGAGTTGGAACAGGGATGAAGATAGCTTATTAAATATAGCTCTTATGAAGACTGCTCTATAATTACTGTGACTTTTCTTTGTATCATTATGATCATAGGCTGATGAAAACAATGAGTCATGTGCTTTGAAAAGGCCAAGAACTATTCAGCCAAATAAAAAAGATTGTACCTAGAGTAACAGCCCTGTTAGTTTTCTTGGAGTAGTCTACGTAAATAATGCACTATAAAGGTTAAATAACTTTCACCAAAGCTTCTTCTTCCACTGATAAGAGTTAAAAACTTAGAGGAGAATGCTCCTAGGAGGATCAAGAATGCTTCATTCCATGAAATCAAATACATATCCATGAGCAAATCTTTTGATAGTCTTTTTCATTGAGACTGGGTTTTTTGTATAAAAAGATATGCTGAAATTTTTGAATGCCCACAAGTCTTTTCTGAAAACCTCAAAATGAAATGACCTATATACTCAAAATACTATGATTACAAAAATGCCTGATTGTCCTTTTCTGTCAGCTCTGTCACTTCTCAGATTCAAAATAGTTCTGGGGACCTGAATTCAAATATTTTCAATCTTTTCTAAGCCATAAGAGATTTCTGGTTTTTTTTGTCCCCAAAAGAAGAAAAAATGTCAAGGCTGTGTTCTTTTGGTCTAGATTATATCCATTTTTCCCAGGTCTGTGTTGATACTACTGGGGAGGCAGCAGACCCTGATGTAGTTGCTGTATGTCAGGAGTAGTGAACTTGAGCTTTTCAATAAAGAAGACCACAGTCAGTGCCAGAATCCACTGTCTTCAAGAGGGCCCTTGCTTGTGAAGCTTTGCCCCATGTGTACTTACTGAAAACTAATGTTTTAGAGGCCAAAAGTTTGACACTTAAAAATTCAGCAGCTCATGTCTTCTTAGTAATGAAGATTAATAATTGCATTTTCTTATTTCAGATTTCATGAGGCAATTGAGGTTCATCAAAACTGAGCAGTATTTATTCTAGACTTTCAATATAAAGAAAATGTGAACCAGTAATTTCAAAGACAAAGTTAGGGGTTAAGAATTGTTGGTGTTCACTGTTGTGCTCGCAGAGCTGGAAGGCAGATAGGGCCACCATGTCTGAGATCAGGGATGACTGCTTTTTCAAGCAACCACTTGACAACTCCTTCTGTGAACCAAGCCAGCCTTGTATTAAAGGCATTATGTTCATGGCCTTGGCTACATGTACTGGAAGACTTATCTGAAAGCTCACATTCCTGAAGGTTGTTATTTACCTTCTCACTTCTAGCCTGATTTATTCTCAGTTAGTGTGTTTGCAGGTCACCAGTAACTATGCAGGTAAAATAGGTTTTCTTCTTTTCTGTTTATGCTTTTTGATGTTTAACAGACACCTCTCATGCTTCCCTTAGTTATGCTGGAAATCTATTTGGAATTGTTTGTGTCTGTGTTTGATTCATATATATTCTCACTGTGTGTGTCTATTTATGTAAATAATATTATCTTCTATTCAATATTATTTGTTTGTTATCACATACCCTTCTGCACAGCCTTAAAGCAACCTAATTGTTTTGTCAATTGCATGGAGTTAATTCAAAGATCTCAAATCTGAAAGGGTAAACTATGGTGTGAAATAGTGAGTATGAAGAGGTACATAGAAAGGAGAACTGTAGTAAGTAGTTCAAACCCCATTTTGAAGCAAATACAAACTTTCCAGTAGGTTTGGTTTAGACAAAAGCAAATACCTAAGCAGTCAGATTTTCTATGCCAGGGTTTCACAAATGGCTTTCTGGTAATTCTGGTACCACAATTAAACATCAGTCAATTGAAAAAATTACTTAGTGAAACCAATTAAAAGGAATGATTTTGACAAATGGACTTTTAGACTTTGCTGCAAAAACCTTGGCTGATGACACATTCCAGTTGTCCGATGTGCTGCTATAATGATTAGTCTCTGTTTCAGACTTATTTAACAGTTTCATTAATAGTATTAAAGAAAGCAAGTGAACAGCATGTTAATGAAGTCAGCAGATGATGTAAACAGCAGGAAACAGAAAATAAACGATACTTAGAGGTTAGAAACATGAGCAGAAGGAGTTATGAATGTATCATACTCTGATTGAGAGAAATGAGAAGCTAATGCATATGTGATGAACTAGTGCAGAACTGTTTTTATATGCCTAATACATATTAACTAAATACATAAAAATATACACATTCAATTACACTAAAACATTTTATTTTCTGATTGTGAAAGGTCCAGTTTGTAGTCAGTGTAATGTCGAAAAGGGAAATACTGTCTTTGAAAGAATGTGCAGATAGATTGTGTAAAAGACTAGACATGTAATTTCTGAGTTTCACACAAATAAGTGAATTTTAGGAGCAATTTGCAGTTATAAAAGCAGGGGTAATGTAAGAGGAAAGACAAATGTAATGATTGAACAAAAAAGGAATGGAGAGGAAGACTACTATTATCCACATACCTGAAATGTGTAAGCATTTACAAAAGATATGACTTATTTAGCATTACCACAGATTTGATATCTTATCAGAATAATATTCTTTATTAGATGTAAGCAATCTCTAGCCATACCAAATGAAGATTAAAACAAATATACGTACAGGCTGTAAAGCAAATTTAGTGCCAATTAATGGAAACCTAAAACAGGCTGTAGGCTTCCACTCACTTGCATACAGAAATGCCCAGTCTCTCCAACACCCCTCGCTGTGAATGCATATTACAGAGTTCCTGAAGATTATATCTAACCTATACTTTTTTCCCCCTTTCCCCAACAATATCCAAATTATAGGAGAGAAGACTTCCCAAGTGCTCCATTCAGCAAGCCCAATCCCACACAAGCTCTAAAATATTTCCCCTTCCCCGGTGTGGTGACACGCACACTGCAGGCAGACTGACAACTACCTCCTCCAGTTGGAACATATAATCATCAATACCCTTCTGAGCTCACTTAAAATGTGACTAACTTAAGCCTCAGCTCATACATTGTCAAATCCCACTTGGTGAGTCTTGTTCCTGTTCCAGCTGGAGATGGGCCCACGCTGGAATTTGGGAATCTAGTTTTCATGTTCCAAAATTGAACAAAGAGACTCGGACTCATTTCTAGTTTCCTAAACTGCAGTCATGTCTGTAAGTAAAATGCTGAAACATTAGTTGTCTGGGAAAAATAAATGAGTGATGATTTTAAGAGATAAGCTGTGGCTACTCAGTGCAGTAGCTTCCAGCTTTTTGGTGCTGTTCCCAGAAATGCTTCAACCATGGTGAGGAGCTCAATTCTCTAATTAAAAAAAAAAATTGTATCAAATATTTTTCAGCTTTACACTCTCAAATTAAAGCTTAAAAACCTCCAAGGAAGGAAAGGAGGCCAGATTGGAGGGGGAGGAGGTGAGAGGAAGGAAACGGGTGGAGAAAACCACTATATTCCCAAGATGCAAGGAAAGTTGAAAAGTAGAAGAAAAAATATATTAAATCAGTGTAAACTAAGAGGTAAGTTTAAGGCATTTTTTTACATTGAATGTATGTTTTGTTGGGGTATTTTTAGCAGTAAAATTCTGTATACTTTACAAACATTTGAAATACATTTAAGTGAGGTAATTGCTTTTTTTTTCATTTTCTTCTGCTATAAACTTGATCTATATTTTTATTAAACCTATCAAAGGATGTGTTGTGCTGGTATTTTGCTACTTTTCTGCTGTTGCTGGGTAAAACTGTCTATTACCTCACCAATGACCTACATGAAGTGAAACAACATCCCATGGCAGCAGACAGGTTGTTTTGTTGTAGAGCTCAGCTGCAAAAGTTAATTGTTTATGGAGGCTTAATGGGCATTGTGCTCCTACTTACCTAACTCACTGCAATTCAGTAGTGTGTTAGTGTAGCTTAGGAAAAGAGCCCCTGAAGTAATAGATTTTGGTTTAGTTAGGAAGATAGTTGACCTGTGTTGTTAACTTGAGGTCAGAGCAATGTCTTACATTTTTATTAGTGTTGTTGCTGTTACTGCTATTTGGTGTGCTGCCTATGCAGGGGTCGTATACACTAAGTTTTGATCAGAGACCACATTCCAGCTGCTGAATAGTAAAGCTTGGTGCACTTAAAAGCTCATTTATTACTGGGATGTTTGTTGCTATACTGCCAAGAGCCTGCCAGAGATGCAACAGAATAAAAATATTGGTGATTAATATGACTGTGCTTGTATTGCTTCACCAAAGACTTTGCACAGTTAAGTTTAGAAAGGAGGGAAGCAGAAATCTGGAAAAAGTAGGGGCAGGCGTAAGGAGGTTCTGCATAGCTGTACCAGCTGGGTAGAGCAGGGAGGCAGAGATGTTCTTGTAGCCCTCAGCACCTACTGCATACATAGACCAGTTTACTTGCAGCATTTTTATTTGTGAAGGTTGGGAACAGTGGAGGGCAAGTGCAAGTCAGCTGCCAAATGGGAGAGACAAAAGCTCTCAGTAGGCGATAGTGAAAAACAATACAGGAGATGGGGTTTGTAGGGAATGCTGCCACCTTTCTGTCTGATCCATATCCAGCTTCTGTTGTGTCTGGTCCTCTCAAGCTGGAGGTCAAACTGTGTTTAAAAGCTTCTGATGTCTCAATTGTTCATGATTTTATCCAGTCTTGTTTTTTAACATGTTTACACTATTGATTTCAAAAATGTTATGGAAATAGGTTCTATAAATTAATTACATTGTCTTTGGTTTAAGCCTTGTGTTTGAGTATTTTATGGATTGCCTCAAGTGTTTTGACTGTGAAAAGTGAATGCTTATCATTGCTCCCTTAAGCTGTCTGCTTATTAACAGAAAAGTTGTGGTCTGCGTAGATTCCTCACTTCTCCAAACATCTGGCCAATCTTGTTCCTCTCTGTACATTTTCTAGCTATGTTATGTATATTTAGTGATTCAGATGAAAATGTTAGTGATTTGCTGCCTTCTGAAGACATGTATGTCTAATGACTATCCCTCTTGCTTGTGCTCACCACTTAGCCTTCCTTAACTTTTCTAAATATTTTTTTCAGAGTTGAACTGAATACTTAACTATTTCTACAGATAACAGTTACATAAATATATGCATGGCAGCTGTGCACTTCAAGATGAATATATTATGGATGAAGAGTTTGAATGCCACAGTATTTGTACTATTTTTATTCAGACACATCCTGAGAATTTAGCATCAAATGGCCTAATTCTGCTCTGAATCTAAAGCCAGTAAATTAAACCAGAAACTCCTACCAGACTTCATATAATCCGACTCTGCTCTGCATATTAGAGAAAAGAGTTTGACATCACTTTCAGAATTGTTCTGAATTGTGCATGAAGCTAGGTATTAAGAAGGGCAGTCTTTTGTAGGAAAGGAAACTTGGGAAAGAAAAAACCCCAGTTGTTTAGTGGATGTGATGGTGGCATTGAGGCAAACAAGAAGATGGACATGGCTGAGCAACAAGAGCTGTGAGGGGCAGGCAGGGAGAGCTGGCTGGCAGCTGAAGAGTGAAGGGAATGAAAACACAGCCCGGCAGGCAGCTAGCCAGCAGCTGCAGTTGCAGACCCCAGAAGGTAGCAGGGGTGCTCCTACATTACTCAGGTACTCTGATATTAGAATTCCTTCAAACTTCCAAAAGGCCTTGGACACCTATGCGGGTAAATGGGAATAAGGCATCCCAAGGCACCTGAGCCATTTTCAGCCTTGAGGTGTCTCAACAGAAATAAACGCCAAGACAGAAATTATGCTTTAGAATAGACTGGACAGCCGATGACTCTTGTGGTCTTTATTTTGTTCTGTATAGATTAATGGAAAGCATTTTCCTCAGACATTTGGAAATTATGACCTATATTTTAACCAAATTTTTAAATAAATAATTAATATGGCTATTTAATCATAACTCCATCACCAGACAAAATTATCCAACCAATGAATTAATCATAACTATATTCTTCCCAGTACTTGCCATGTGCTCTTGTTCTTTCTCATCTGTGGGTACTCTGAACAGTAAGGGAACCCTTGTAAGCTGATACAGTTTAGTTTAGTATGAGACTAGAAGGAAAATAAATGCTTATAAGAGATTCTACATAGGAATAAAGAAAATAGAGTTTGGACATTTTCTCAAAGTCAGATGCCTTTGCTCATTGCTAATGTAACAGAAGAGAAGTAGGGGAACAATCCAGATTGCTAAAAACACCATATGTAAAAATTAGTCATTGATTTAGAAGCTAGCAGCTATCCATAGGAATTGATGTGTTGTCATTAGTACATCATCTACCCAGGTATGTTCCATCAGATTCTCTTCACAATAGATGTAAGACAAGAGTGTCATGAAGGAATTCTGGCTTGCATTAATAAAGCTGTGCATGGCAGCACTTCAGGAAAAAAATCTGCCTTTGATGCAGCTTATTTGAGGATTTATTCAAGTGTCCATACAGGTTGAATCTAGCCAACTAATAGCAAGATGGGGTAATAAACAACAAAGGCAGTCTTCTATCATGTGCTACCATGAGCTTTGCTGTATTCTCTGATTGTCCTTTTGAGACAGGGAATACCTCTCGGACTTAAATAGGAGAAGTCTTGGTAACACTTCAACAACTCATTCAATGCAGTATTCCCCCAGCTGCATCTGGATCAAAAGGAATGGGAACAAAATGATGTCAGCATTTTAAGGACTCTTTGATTTGAGTTTTACCAACAGTTCTGCTGGTAACTGGAAATACTAAAGGCTTTATCATAGCATAATACCTGTTTTTGGCCAAATGCTATCCTTTTCCCTTCTCTCAAGTTGTGGCCCAGCAGAGTGTCCCTTGCATTAAGCACCTCTAGATGCTTTTGCTTTTTCTGCACAGTGTGTATTCCTACATTGTCCCTAGGTTTAAAAAAAATAGATAGATATGTGTGAGAGTGTGGAAAAGAACTGAAGACAAACCCTTTCACTCTTAGAAAGCGATCTAAGCTGGCAGAGAACAGCCCCAGTAGTTGCTCTCCATGTCTACCATGCAGAAGGCACAGTAGATGACACTTCATCTAAAGCAGAAATGGTTAAATGTTAAATAGATTGGATAAAGAAAGACTTTGTTTTTTACTATGTTCCTACATCTGACGTGCTCTATGCAAAACACTACACAAAGAAAAAGCCAACTAGAAAGGTCCTTTATTTTCTGCAATTATTTCTATCCCTCTAGGGAATGCCTCAGTCTCCTGAGGTGGCCCTTCTTTACGCAGTAGTACCTTTTTCATCAAGGACACTTTGCGACACTTTGTAGTCACAGCGACTGTTAGAAATGCACAAAGTTCCAAAGTGAACTTCATCCTCTTACTTTTCATCAGTGCTATGAACACAGACAAAAAGACAATCAGAATCTTTTAGGTTGGAAATGACCTTTAAGTTCATTGAGGCCAACTGTAGACCTAACAGAGCCAGGTCTGCCCCTAAACCATGTCCCTAAGTGTCACATGTACATGTAAATAAAATCAAGTCCCTGTAATACATTCATTCTCATGTGCAGATATATTATTTAAATATTGCTGTATAACAAAGTATATTAGAAGTGTCCAATCCTCACTAGATTTTTCTTCTCATTCTTGCACATTCAGATGCGTTCTTCCGCATTGTTTAAAATGGTGGTTTCCTCTCTGGCAGTTCTTGGGCCTTTCGAGTTCCACCATTGGGACTTCTATGCTTCCTGGTTATAGGACTTTATCCTTGAAGTAATTTAAAGTAGAAGGGGAAGCAAGAAATACTTAAAAGTTTATTACCTCTTCAAATTTTATTAATAGTTTTTATTTTTACAGAATAGTTGTTTCTGAAGTCAAGGAAGAAGCTGTTTTAGCACAAAATTTGAGACAAGTTTTGCCAAATTTCTCAGCAAATGAAATGACAAGTGTTTTAAATAAGAACTGTAATGTATCCAAGAGTGTTTATGCATTTAGATAGCCAGTGACTTCCACATTTGACGAAAAGTATGGTTATTTTTTGTGTTTTGGACAGTCTAACTTACTAATCAATATTAAATGATTAATGACAAATATATATCCTGACTATTATGGCCATTCGAGGTTTAAGGAAAGGAAATTTTCCTTACATCTGGTGCTCTCATGAGCTCTTGTGAGCTCTACATGGTCAGGAAAGTGATTGGCACTGTAAACGGAACTAATGGGCAAGGGAGGGATGGATCTGAAAGAAGCTCTGCTTCTTGTTTCTCTTACAACACAGCTTATCAAATATGGTGAAGGAATCTGCTCTTGGTTTGAATCAGTGAGGCAGTATTGGTTGCCTGGAATTAGGAAGGACTTGACTTTTGGTGTAGCTTCCTTCCCCTTCAGTGTGTCTAACCATTCTCAGGTAGGCTAGACAAAACCACAAACTGCATCTGCAGAGGTAAACTGTGTAGTGCAGCATCAGAAAAATATTCTGATGGAAAAACATCTTATTCACTATTAGTTGAGCATTCTATAAATTGAACAATAAATTAGTACTGAAACACCTTTCTGATGATGAAGTGGCCTCTGAACTCTATGAAGCAAACTGGGCTGTTTGAAAAACTGGCAATTTACCTCACTCCAGGTGACATTCAGTAAGCAACGGATCAGCCAAGAGAAGAGGGAATTCAGTTGATAATCATCTTAAGAAGAAAATAGGCACTCAGTATCAGATTGATATATTATTACTATATTTATTTAAAGTGATTGTCTAAATGGGAATTTTTTTATGCCAACATTTACCCTAGGAATGCAATAGTAACACCCACTTTGGCCTAGAGTAAAGTCTAAGATATCAGGCAAGAAATACTGTACTGACACTGGAATGTCAAAGGTGTCTTTGAGCTCCTAGCTGCTCAGTTTTCTTCTGGGAATGCACTCATTATTCGAGCTTTAATGCTGAAAGTGCATGTTCAGCAGATGCCTTAAGGTGGAATTATTTCATAGAATAACAGAAATAGCTGAGTTTGGAAGACATCCCTAGAGATTTTCCAGTCAGAGTCCACCAGCTGAAAGTTGCCCATGACACTGTCCATGTCAGTTGGGTGTTGTCACCAAGAATGGGAACTGCACAAATTCTCTGGGGAATTAATCCAATGTTTTATCAGTTTCATGGTGAAAAAGGTTTTTTCCAAAATTTTGAGTAGAATATCCTCTATTTCAATTTGTGCCCATTGCCTCCTTTACTGTCAGTTGGTATTCTGAGAAGAGTGTAACAGAGGGACAGTTATTAATTTGTAAACTGCAGGACACTGCATTGTTTACAAAACAAAGAGAGGAACAGCTAAGAAATAATATTATCTTTATTTTTTTTGTTGTTACTCTTTTCTTTAAATCTGGATCAATACTATTTCAAAAACATATCAGACTGGAATTAGTAGAAATTATGTAGGAGGAGAAGACTGAACTTGATGCTTTGCTTACCTCTCTGTACCTTTGAAAAGAGAGGTCAGATTTTTCCCTTTCAAAGTGCTCTCTGAACAGGTTCAATGGGTCCGGGACACTCAGCTGAATTCAAATTCAATGCCATTCTAAACCAACTAACTAACAAGACTGATTAACAAGAAATTAAGTACTGTGTAATTTTGTACTTCAGCAGTGTTCTTCTCCTTTGTTTCAGAATAATTTAGAAGTGAGATAGCCGCAGCAGCTTTGTTAGAAATTGACTATATCACCATTCTTTAATCAGTAATACATTTTGCTGCAAGGAGGTGGAGTGCTCATTCTCTCTTGGAAGTACATATGGATGTATGTATGTCTATGAATATCTAGGGCAAAAGCCTTCAGGTGTGGCTCATGACCCAGTAAGTTACCCCCATCATGATCCAGGATGATAACTAGAGAAGAGCATTAAGACAGCCACAGTACATAAGTTAAAAAATTTTAATATCTATAAATGAGTGAAGACTGACTGTCCTCTGGTGCCCATTTTGCTGTGGAAATCTATTCAGAATCATAGCTGTTATCATGACAATAACCTCTTTCTTCACCATCTATTATGAAAAACAGCCAACAGGTTTTGTTACTGTAATTCACAGGCTCACATCATTCTACAGAGCTATATATAGTTCAAAGGTTAGATATCCAGCATGATTTCTTTTATTTCTGTGAGAGTTTTAGAGGTTGCCAATGTTTTCATCAGAGTAATGCTGAATATTATTTCACATATGTGGATGGCTTTCAGCCATTATATCATAATCTGGGGATCTGTGAGTATGAAGCTGTGGTTGAGTATGAAATTGTTTTGAGTATGAAATTGAATAGGTTTGATTGCTGTCTGTAAATGACTTTATTCAATAGATAATTTTTTAAAATTATTATTATTTGAATAAGAATTTAAGATAATCCTATTTACACAATGGGGTGAAGATAGAGATTAGCCAATATTTATTGCAGGTAAGTTTCAGAGTTTTGCTTAAGGAGGCAAAGGTAATAGCTGCTTTTACTGTCTCTGAGAGAGATTTATCTCTGTCTCTCTCCAATGGCTGTAGAAAGAGGGAATATTTTCAGCTTCCAGTTTATTGAAATATTCAATGTTAGGTGTAAAGAACTGAAACTCTCTAAGAGATGAATATTCTTGATAATTGCAATAACCAAAATACTCATGACACTCTACAAAACTTTCTGAATGGAGAGGTAAGTTGTGAGTTAATTAAAAAAAAAGAAGAAAAAATCCATTGAATGTTAATCCTCTCCTGAGCTCAGGTATAAGGAAAATGAGCGTTGCTCTCTGACAGCAATTTAGAGTGGCAAAGATATGTAAGGCTATTATTAGACAGAGATCTCTGGAAACTAGAATGGTTTAAGATTTAAAGTTGAGGTACTCTCTTCCACTACAAGTATTGTTTTAGTTTCATTTTTAGGGACATGAGTATATTTTTGTGTTGGATTTATCTCTTTCACTTCACTGCACAAGTTATGATAGTTGTGTTCATCCTGTTTTCCTGAATGTGATGTTTCTGTCACTGTGCTGCTGCCAGTGATTATAATAGAAGTTCTTTTCATGTATGCCTTGTCTGACTGATTAATTACTTAGATAATATAAATGAGATCACAAGGAAGTTTTTGATATTTTTGTGCATTTATCTTTGCAGGTGTACATTTATTAATGTCAGATGTATTCTGACTCATTCACAAACATTCTGAAAATCTTGTAATCAGGAAAGCCAGCAAAATGAATTTTGTGCTGTTTTATAAACCCAAGCACCTAAAATGATTGAATTAGATCAAATTATCAGAAATGAATTCTATGAATACATCTAGTAAAATATTGCTTTGAATATAATGTTTTTATATGAGAACACATTTGTTTTGAGTCTGTCTTATGGAATCACTGAGCAACAGTTTATGATGGGTATGTCCTATAAGATACTGCATGCCACTGTGGAAGTACTGACTCCAGCTGGGATTGTAATTATAAATACTAAAGGCCTGGAATTTAAATGTTTTTGGGTCTAAGCAAATGCTAAACTTCATGCTGAAGATACAAGGGCAGGATGGCAAGGACTGTCATATCATAACAAGGTTCATTTATCTAAACTATAATTTCTTCTGTTCGTATTGGGGTAACTTGCATCTTACTGAAACTTCTGAACTTTACCAAAGTAGGTGAGGTGAGTAGTTAAGACGATAAACTAACATAAAAGACCATATTGTCTTGTGGTTTTTTTTGAGGAGTATCTTTATATGGCCTTTTAGTTATGGTTGCCACCACCAGACAGAGCTTTTTAAGCTGTTATACAGTATGTTTGAAGTCTGTAATAGAAAAAGTTTTGCTTCTCCACACCCTCAGTAGCTTTCATTTTTTTCCTCAACTGCAAAGCTGATTTTCTTCAGGTGGACATTTTCCATTGGTTCCTTTACAAACGGAGATTTTAACATAAAAATGTCCATGGAAACAAACAGAAAAAAAGCTCATTCTAGCCATGAAAAAATAGGAGCTATCTATAAGAGTGGGAAGCTCGAATATGGAGGAGGCTTTCCGATGCTTTTTAGCATATTTTGCTAAAAAGCAGATGCTTCAAATGCTTCAAAAACAGTCATATGGCAGAAACTTGAAAGAACAGTAAAAGCTGTCAAAGCTATCAAGACTGTATGAAGTAAACTTATAAGCATAAGATGAAGCTTTCATTCTTTTCATGCTCTCCCTGCTGTTTAAATATGTCCTTGCTGGTCTACTCTTTAGAATTTTTATACTATATTGGTGCAAAAATGGAAGTAGAAGATCCCTGGAATATAATGGTTAGTAAATGCCTTTTAATCTGGAGATTTGTCATGTGTCATTCCAACCTTATCAGCATTCAACTACAGTATAACCGGGGCATAGTTTTAAAATAACATCAATGTAAAATATTTTTTAAACAACTTCAAACAATGATGATGTCTATGACAGACATAAACCAAGGGTATCCAAGAGAGATTGCTAGCATCTAGTCAAAGGCTGATTAATGGGATCAGTAGATAAACTAAGCATATAGATTTAATGCTTCCAGATTTCTTGTAAAAATATAGACATATGGAAAGTAGACAAGAGAATTCAGAATAAGGTTTTAAATAAAATCAAACCAAAGATGTATTACTGCATATGCTGTATAAGCATAGATGCTGCTGGGAATACAATTGCTTCATCATCATGGGTTCAGTCAGTCAATGGATATTCTAGACAGTAAATCAGTGGAGTCTGTCATTATTGAGAGCTTATTATGAAACAGTTTCAGAGGTTAGATATACAAACTAGTCATATGAGCTTAAGTGAAGAATAACTATTAACTTTTCAATATTCATCAAGAGCAGAAAGGCTGTGTTTAGGTTTTCTAATGCTTATGAATAAATGACATTTTTATTACTTATCATTCCTAGACAGCAGTGTAATAATTACCAAATATTGATGACAATTTCTGAATACTGAACTGACCCTGCATGTTTGCATATATTTGCTCTGAAAGAATGATAGACTCATCAGTTTTAGAGGAAGTGTATGCTGAGAATATGAAAAATATGAGCCAACCGGTGCTAGATCTTCAGATATTAGGAGTACTTGATTTCAAAGGAGATAGACCTGCTCTGAATATCATAATTCATAGCTCAGAGAACATGTGAAGCATCTAATCTCTCTCATTGCACTTCAGGAATTTTCACCCTGACATGTTTTCATAATGCTTTATACAGTTTACTCAAAGGCATTTGAAAACTTTTCTGATTTTCTATAGAGGTTATTCTAAAATCAAATACATCTCAGTTCTAGATGCCTAATTATCTTAACTCAGCTACTACAAAAGGGGAAAAGCAAACAAAAAAAGCAAATAAAAAATATCAGCAGACAAGCGACCTCTTATTTCCAATTAAAAAAAATGGAGACACACCTTCATCGTTAATACCTCCATGTACACTATTTTTCATAGAAGCACTGGCATAAAGTTGAAAAGATTGATTCCTTCCTATTCACAGTAATGGTGCAGAATAGGATGCATTTCTTGACTAAAATTTTAGGATATAAATATATACACCAATATTTTTCAATGTAGCAGAATTTCACTGTACTAAATTGCATAGGTTGATGCTTCCGTGTTCTCATATGTCCTGTGTGGTGTCTATGCTATTATCAGACTTATGTTTGTCTTATAGTCTACAGTTATCAAGACAAAAATGTCTGTGTCTTCATGGAAGTATGCACTTTTCAGTTCTCTAAAATATGTTCTATTCTATGTAAGATTTCCTTACAATAACCAATCATCTTTGATATGTAGCCTTATCAAATGCTTCTTGAAAAATGCATACCATCCACGTCACTCTCTTATCTATCACAACAGCATTGTCTTCAAAGAGTTCTATCAACTTAGTTATGCAAGACATTCCTGTTATACAGTCATAGTGGCTGGCTTTAATGGAATTAAGCTTAACTTAGTGGTCTCTTGCCAGTTGCAACAAAATTGTTTTCAATACGTCTTAAAAATGTTAAGCTAGCTGGTGATTAAATATTTTACCCTTTCTAATGAGTTATTTGAATAGTGGTAGTCCCAGCTTTCTAAATCTTCAGAAGCTGGTTCTGCCATCACAGACTACTGACTGTGAAAGCTCAGTAAATGCTTTGCTAATTGGAAAGCATTAGGAAGCAAAGCACACGTATGTACTTAAACAACAGAAGCACAAAATGAAAACAGAAAATTTCAGAGTGTGAAAGAGAGGAGTCTAAAATTCAGAAGAAAATTTCCAATGTTAATAACCAAAAAATAACAACAATGCTAAAGAAACTTAACTTTATGGTGCTGAAATTTTCACACCTCAAGGTCTTGGAGGCTTGGAGAACTTAATTTTTTTTCCCAAATGGGGGGGAGTATGTTAGTTATAATCATTAACTATAGGAATAGTTGTATTTTAATAATTGAATAATTATGCCTTTGGAATTATTGTATTTTAATAATTGAATTGCATTTTTCAGCAGATTTTCAGCTTAAGGACACATTTTGGAATGAAAAGCAATATATAGAAAAAAAATTACATGTATTAACTGTCTATTAATTGTGTATCATCAAGGCTGTTACCAGACCAACAAATATACAATAGTGAATTGTAAGAGCATTAGAAAGAAAAAATTGAAAGTGAAAAGAAGCTTAAAGCCACAGTAATGATAGAGATACTCTTTCATACACCTCTATGAAGGCAGTTTACACCAATACAGGCACTGTAATGCAGAGTGCAAAGGAGTTAATGGTAGTGATATCTTGTGCAGCTTGGAAATGGAACCAGACTTTTGCATTCTTGTTCATCTTGGGCAGAAGAAGTAGGCCATGAAAAAAAGACATATTTTGTTAGTAGACAAAGTATTGAACTGAAGAGCTTCTCCCAAGCAGTCTGAAAAAAAAAGTGTGTTTGTAGAGATAAAATCTGGGCTTTTTTTAAATATGGGAGAAGTGTTCTTGTTCCCCATGGCCACTGGATCCATCATGATATGGGTGAGTTTAATCTCAAAGAAAAGTAAACAAGTCTTTAGAGGGCTGTAGGTCTTGATACGCTATTACATGCTTGAAGCATACCATGAAGCATTGGGAAATAATCCATTGATTATGTTGTGGGACTACTGTTAGACACTAGAAGCCTAATTAATATTTTGATGAAAAGTGGATATTGTTGTCTTATAGAATTTTCTCAGTAGACAAATAGACATTCTGTCTACTAAACTAAGAACAAAATCATTATTGGGAAACAGAGTGCTGCAGCTTTAGCAAAGTATAGATTTTTCTTTTCTCTCTACCCACTTAAATCAATGGGAATTCTAATCTGCTGAAGTACAGTTAGTCTTATGCAGAGGTGTACTTAGATTATGTAGGAAGCACAATTAAGACAAACCTAAATTATCCACATATCCTCTTTATTTGTTAGTTTAGAATTGTAGACTTATTCTGATATTAAAACACAGACACTGGTTCCAGCTGAAAGGCTCCATAGAATAACACCACCTGACTGTTAGCCTTTTTCTTTGGTAAAGAAGGTATGCATCAGTATCTGTAAATAACAAAAAACAGGACAAGAGGAAATGACCTCAAGTTTCACCATAGGAGCTTTAGATTTTAGGAGAAATTTCTTCCCTGAAAGGGTCATTTGGTATTGGAACAGGCTGCCCAGGAAAGTGGTTGAGTCAACATCCCTGGAGGTATTTAAAAGATGTCTAGAAGTGGCACTTGGTGATCACAGTAAGTGACTTAGGCTCCATGGTTTAGTGGTGGACTTGCAGTGTCAGGTTTACTGTTCGACTTAATGATCTTAAAGGTCTATTCCAACCCAAATAATTCTGTGATTGTAAGTATTGATTATTTTAGGAGATAAATAATTCCAGTAGAAATCTATCAGGTGCTAAGAAGTGGCATGCCACCTGAGGAATTTTTCTCAGATTATTATTTTTCTTGCATTGAGTTGACCTCTTACTTTGAGAGAAACTGCAAAAATAAGGGAAAGATAAAACTCTCCACCTGATGCTTAAAAGTATATTTCATACAGTCTTACTCAACATTTAAAAAAATTGAGCATATGCAATCATGAATTCTGTTTGAGTCAGCTGTATGCTTTCAGATCATGTATTCCTCAGACAGTGGACAACTGGCAGGACTAGATCCCTTTTTTTTCTAGAATATTTTGAGAAACAGCTTCATAGATTTGTACAGTCTTTAGGGATGGTATTTTTTTTTCTATTAAAAATCCATGCTGTGTAGGCACCTCAGCTGTTATGTTGGTGATGACATAAAAGCAATTCATTAAATTTCTTACAAGTTTAAAGAAATATATATATTAATGCATTGTCAAAATACTTTTCAGTGAAATATTTCATTTACTGTAAAAATCCACTTTTTGCTTGTCTTTTCAACCTGTAAAATGAATGGAGAAGATTAGTTGATAATAATAGTACAGAAAATCTTCCACTGGCAGGGAATAAATTTATTCATGTTAGCACATTATGCAGTCTCAGGAGTTATCTTCTGTGTAAATGAATGTCGTGCCCCTGAAGGAAGCCAGACTGACAGGGCTCTTTGCTCAAGACTTCTATTCAGGTTATATACAACACACAGACCACTTTCCCAACTACCCTTCCTTTGTCCTGCACTGAAACAATGAAAGGCAAATCCCTGTGTCCAGGTTGATTTTCTTCTCCTCCATGGATTTTTTTCCAGGGGTATCTTTAGAGTTCAGTTGTCAAATTACAGTTCTTTGAAACAGGAGAAGACCTAACCTGATCTTTGTCTTGTGAGAGCTTATTCCTTGCTGCTTTATAGTGTTTTTTTTTATTAAAGTTAAGTTGTCACATAGCTGGAACTTTCATTGTTCTAATTAGAGAAAGGACTCCAAACACTAACATGTTTGACCAGCAACTAGGGAAATTCATACTGCACAGATTTGCTTTGTTCTGGGTATGGATTTTCCAATACTTGAAATTTTTCGAAAAGGGAGATTCCAGTTTTGGTCTATGTGAATGCCATACATTCAGATTCGGAATTCACAATCATTTATTAAGGATACTTGGGGCTTATTTTAAAATGTTCTTTCCCTAATAGCTTTATAGAGCACCCTTCTGCATTGCTATGATCATTACATACACATTTAGGCAGACAGAGTGATTTTGCCTACCAACTGCATTACTTTTGGAAACAGAATGAGCCTCCAGCACCTTGCTGGATAGGAACAATAATTATAATGCATTAAAGTAATGAAAAACTTTTATTTCTGGAGCCTTATAAAACATAGTTTAAAGTATCTAAAAATTGGAGTGGTGAAATAGCCTTCTTCCATATTTTAATTCAAAAAATTTGTTTGGTTCTTAGAAATGGCTGTGCTTTTTTTTGCCAGAATGTATTTAGATATTAAGTTTCAAAATATTGCTTTGTTTAGTAAATAAAGAGAAAAAAAAATCATGACTTGTGTTATTAGAACTATGATTTTTACCAGAATTTCATTATTTGTTTTTTGAGGAAAGCGTGAATTTATCAAATACATCAAGGAGATTGTAAACCAAAAGGGTACAATACAGTGAAAACATTTACATAGACATTGCCATTTATTACTTTTTGCGTAGCTAGCAATACCTGTAGCTGTTCATGAACTGAAAGAGCCCATTTAACTCTTCCGATAATTATTCTTTAGATGTAGATAGGCCAAAATTCTTTACTATGTAACCAGCTCCATAGTTTTTAACATAGGTAAGCCTTTCATTTGAAATCCTAGTCTTTACAGTGATTCAAGTTGTTTTGAGTTTCTTCATGAGTGACATAAATAAACAGCTTAAAAAGCACTCTACACATTGCCTGTTCAGTCAGAATTCTCTCTTTGCTCCCTTATTTTTTATAGCAAGTATACAATAAAACAAGCTCTTCACTCAGCTTGCATTGTTTATCTCTAAACTTTGGTTATACTGGCTCTTCTTTCCTGGCTCTTTCTAGCTCTATATTCAGGAATGACAATTAATTCTTTTTCTCTTATTCTAGCTGTGACTTCCACCAAGTTCTTCAAGAACATTACAAAAGTCTGTATATTTAACATAAATAGTAAACAAAGCTCAAGAGTTTCATTGAATAGGTGTTGACTCTGGGGAGGAAAAAAAGCCAAACTAAAGTGAAAACTAATACACATATCATTGCATTAGAAACTAGAAAAGCATTTAAGATTACATTGACAATTCTAGAAGTAATAAAAAAATAAAGTTTAAAAGAGCTTCAGATGCTGTTAGATCAGTGTTCACACCTTTCCATTCATTTTAATGGAATTGAATTTACTTGCTAACACCTTCAGTGCTATAGAGCTTGTTTAAAACCAGATACCATTAGAAATATATTTTTTGCATAATTTATTTATTAAAATATAGTGGCAAATGGTATGGTAAGCACAATTAACAGTATTAGATACACAGAATACTTTTTGCTAGCAAGACTTTAGTAAATATGTTGACGTGGGTTTGCATAGCATTTTAACTTATGGTGTAAGCTACAGCATACTGTGAGGATGCAGTTTCAAATATTTTGAATATGCACTTTAGACGACTTGAAGCAGAAAGCATATCAATATGAAACTGTTCATTTATTATCCCCTCTTGCCTTCAAAGTTTTCTTGGGACTCCTGTTGTTCACTCTTTCTATTATTCTTTAGGTTATCTATATGAGAATAAGCTACGCACTGCAGGTGTATAACATAATCAGTAGTACTTACCACACAGCACTGTCCATTTTGTCTAGAAGACAAAACCACCCTTAACACAGTTTTGGATACCTTTGTATTTGCACTCTAAACATGATTTTCCAGAAGCCTTCAGCCAGTATCTACAGCTCTGTGCCAAAACATGAGTTTGCCATTGGTTATTTGCAGGATTCAGACCAGTAAATGGAGCTGATTTGAACTGAACACAAGGGCCCTTGTGAGAATCAGGAACTTTATTATCAAGGTGCTGGTGCTTTTGAATACAAGGTCCCGCGTTTGATACTAAGTGCCATGGTCTGTGTGATACTGGACTTAGTCTCTATAATTTTCTTCTACCTGTAAATGGGACTGAAAAGAACCCAGATAATACAGTTGTGTGTGCTTAGTATATGCAAAATAGAAAATAAGGAGCACCTGTTATTTCTAAAGACACTTCCAGATGTCAAGGACTGTATTATTTTTGAACCTATAATTCTGCATCAAAGATTTTCACTGAAGAGTTGGAAAATTCAATACCCAGCAAAAATAATATCCCTTTAGTACAATATTTTTTTCTTGGTATGCTTCAAGGATGTGTAATTGTTTTAAATTACGTTATACATTACTTTGACATATTAACCTGCTAAAGGGGCTTTGTAAAAACTGTGTGGTATTACATATAGTTTTCTTATGGTAGCAATCAATACCTGTACATCTGCTTGAAGGCTTTGCATTTCTCAATAAGACACTCTTGAATTATACAGAAATGCCTAAACTTTTCCATTCAGAAGTTTGCTAAACAAGTGCATCTATATCTCCTGAAGAACGATACATCCACCATTCTTTATATGTGATGTATATCATTGGTTCCGGTGCTTAGAGATTTGTAATGAACAAGCAGAATATGTTCTCTTTGTAAGATTTTGGAGGTAGAGTCAAAATCTTAAAGCTTTGTGGTGTCTATTGTATTGAAAGCTTATAAATTCAGAGAAAAGGGGGCATTTCGCCTTTTGGTTTCTCTGCCTCATAAAATGTGATATTTTTAAAGATTTGCAAATTGAAAGACATGTAGGGGCAAAACCTTTATTGTTGTTGATATAGTGTGGGTAGATAGATTAGCGTGAGGAAAACTAGACAGATTATTACATAAAAGTGAAAAGAAATATCCACAGATCTTCCAGTAATTTAACTTTATGCTTTAAAAGACCAATTGCTTTGTACAACCACTGTCAACTCAGGAAAACTGCTTGTCATCCATTTTGCAAATCTACCAATTCAGATCACATTCACAGCCAACAGAACCGCAAACAGTAAATGAAAACTGCCATATTTTCTGTCATCTGTTGAAGCAATATTTAGTCTTTAAGGAAAAAAAAAAAAAAGAAAAATTAGTCACAGGAGCTTTCTGCCTCTTTATGATCCTATGACTGTATAGAATAATGGCCTTTCATGAACATGAACTGAGTTTTGCCATGTGGTTGGAGATGTTGTAGCTGCCACCACTGCTCCTGTTGTTGACCAGTAGCACCAAGAGCTGTGAAGAATGTCTTTTTGTAGGTGAACAAAATTGAATGCTGCTGCGTTCCTTACTCTAAATGACTCTTTACAATTAGAGGCAGGGTAAATTCATGTTCATCCCCAGTATAAAACTTTTAAATACCTGTTCAGTTTCTGGAGAAAATCACAAAAATCTGTAAAAGTTAATTTTCAACAATTTTATTCCTAACTTGCAAACTACTCTAGAAGAATAAATCATGACTATTTTTAGAAAGGACTCTTCAAAGGTTTTAACTTAAATGAGAAGTTTCTTATTAGTAAAGTCAGAAAACTCTTGATCCAGCCTAATATTTTATTTTTTCTGCTAATACGTCAGTTAACCAATTCAGAGTATTACACAGTTTGAATGTTTTTAATATTCATTTATACAAATATTCTATTTTGTTTTCATAGAGAATCTTTCTTTAGTCAAATAGTTTGCTTTTTTAAAGTTTGGGCAGGAGGACTTGTCTGTACATCTTCCTTTACAGAATAAGTATAGCTATATCTGCTTTGAAAATATCAAACCCTGGTATTAGGCAATTGCTTTATTTCCCTTTTTTCAAATAAGTAATCTTTAAAACAGTAGACCAAATCTTCTGTTTTCTGTAGCATTTATCTGACAGGAAATTTTCTTTACTGAGATCAAGAGAATTTGTCTCTGAAAGGATATTTTTCTTCTCTGCTTTCTGTTATCCTTGCCAGTATGTTCGTGTTAAATTGACAGCTTCCAAGAGGGTAGAATTGCACATGTGCAGCATTCTTAGATAGTGCTTTGTATTTGCAGGACGTAGTGCTTTGTATTTGCAGGACGTTTTATACTAGTGGAAAGCAAGAAGAGTTGTCAAACAAGCATCACAGCAATACAATTCACTTAAGATTTATGGTAATCCATACCATCTAAAGCTGATGAGAAACCTGAACTCTTTGATCATAGTAATATTCTTTAGAAAATTGATTTTTTTAAAAAAAATATATGTTTGGAGATTAATGCTAGCTATGGTAGCTTTTATTGGGTACACTTCAAATGGTTTCAGCTTGACTTGTCTCCAAATGAAAAGTGTGAGGATAAAAGCCAAATACTGCAAATGAGAATTCATATCAGAAAGCTGCATGTAAGGCAGTAAAGTACAGTTCTAGCTGTGCAACTTCACAGATTGCTGGCACAGTTACAGGCATCTGTATTTAAAGGTAGTGTGTTATTAGTTATCCCAGCTTGGACTCCAGCTTCAGTGCTTCACAGTTGGTTTACTGCTGACACACTTGCTATGCTTCCTTTGCCTGGACTTTTTGTATCATCGATATTAGTGCACCTCTTTCTTTTATAAGAGTAGCTACATGAATGGAGAATCACAAGGCTGAGTAAATCAAATCCGTAGGAGATACAGTACATACTCAAGTGAGCCCTTTATATTGTACTTGCCAATGGTTCTATTCTATAGTTTGTAAAAGACATTATCTTTCTTGTGGAAAAGCTTAATTTTTATTAAGCTTTCACTGAGAACTGAGAGCTGTGAGAGAGCCAAAACTGCCAGAGCTTTGAGGGAGTGGGGCCTGAACCTTTTCCTTATAAAGAGCTTTCCAAAGAGGATCCAAATGGTTTTGAAGTTCAAAAATCCAGATTCTCTTAGGCTATGAACTGGAATTAATAAAAGCAATAGAAAACTCCAAGTGACCAAGATGAAGCAGAATGGAAATACAAGGATTATAAATCAGCCACCTTCTTCTCCCTGTGACCTTGCAGAATGATCTTTGCTTTCAGTCATCTCCTCACTGCTGTGCTTATTGGATCTTGTCAGTATCTCCTGTTGTTCTGCTCACAGCCCTTTGCTGCTCTTAGCAATCATTCAGGCTCTTTGAGCGGCAGGATGTAGGTGTGTTCCTCTTTTTCTCTCTTAGCCCTTCCCTGTCTTTGGCATGCAGTAACCGAGGCTGCTGCATTTCCCAAAGAAAGTGCAGTTTCTGCCACCTCCTAGGAGATAACTGTCACTCCTTTTAAAGGAATGAGGACAAATTTCATAGGCTGATCAGAGAGAAAGAAGCAGTATTTCCTATCTGCACATGTACATTGTCAGCGATGATGAAGATTCTCCTTTTGGATGATCATACACTATAACAAGTCTGTTAGTTGTATAAAAGAATAAATAGTGTATGAAGTTCACCATGTATGACTGTATGTATCCAAGTGGAATCTAATTCATTGATGGATATATTTGTGTATTGATGTTGTTTTTACAGACTGCCCATTTAAAAACAGGCATGTCTAATAAAGGTAGAATAGGTATAAAAAGACTAATGATGTTTTTTTCAGACTGCTGTAGATGACATTATTGTTCTTTTCCATATGCATAGTTTGTGGCCCTCTTGTAATTAGTATTTCAGGCCATTTACCTACTGCCCCTTGTGCCTGTGTGCTGTCCCAAGTAATACTGCTGGCTTTGTTTCTTCTATCTGAATTGCACAATCCATGTATTCAAATCAATAAGCTAAGCTATGTTGCAGAAACATAACAGGATGTTTTGTCTCAGTATACTAATCGAGCCATATATCCATCCAGTTGGCCAGGTTTTCCATTTGTGTGACTCAGCAGAATGGTACTGAAATTTATGAACTAAATTAATAATAATAGCTCAGAATTGCCACAATTGTTTAATCAATATAAGCAATTTTTAAATCCTTAATACTATATTTTATTTTGTCAGTTAAAAAAACAGGAGCAAGCATTGCTTTATCCAAAGAACAGCCTTACATTCCTGTTTTAGAACAGGAACCAGTTGTCCTAGTGCTTTATAGCCAACTGCTCTTTTGTTGTAGGCTTAGGTTGTATTGGTTTGGGTAAACCTCTTCTGTGGCAGGTTTCTTACTTCTAGCATGATAATTTTGCTTGGAAATCAATCTTTATTTACTGAATTAGACCCTGATCCTTAGATGCATATGAGGTGTCCCATTAAATCCAATTAAACCACTTTAGGCAGGTCCAAATGCTCATTGTTAATTTGTATGCATAAGCTCAGTCCTGGCAATGGCATTGCAATTCCTCAGGGGCTGAGAGTCTCCTGTTTATGTGGAAATCAGTGGAAGTGTGAAGGGACTTCCCACATTTGGAGAGCAAGTGTAGACACATTATCCAGGTACACACATACATTCAAAAGTTTTACAGCTTCTTGCCCAGCGGTGCACTGGATAAGTATTTTAAGGCATTTCTTGGCTGTACTTTCAACTGTAATTCAGGCATGATGAGTCTCTCCAGTGTTCTTCACCATTTGCTAATACTGTGGCAACAGTTCTGGCTGTTGCAAATTTTGTCACTGTGGCATTATATATATGTTGTGCAACACACTGTAAACACTTCAGCATTATAAAATTCTAAAAATTATTTTTATGTTGCCTGTTACTTTCATGACTAGTGGGTTGGCTATTCACACTTCAAAACTTGTGTTCAGTGGTAGTACATATTTTAGGTAGTTTCTTTNGTAAACCCTGGGCTTAATTTTGTTGTATTGTAAGTGCTGCAAAAAACAAGTATCAACACCAGATCTTGAGGTCTTTTTAACTATGCTTAGTAATATCTCTACAAAGACTTCAAAAATGTAGATATTAATTTAAATTAGAAATAATACTCAAATAAAATAAAACCGACATATCTTTCCAACGTGTGCTTTCTGAGTGATTACTTCTGCAGTGTTCATTTCTGTGCTCTCCAACCACTCTATGCATTGGCTACCACCAATGTATGTGTGGCAGAAATTGTGTTGGGAATCTTTTTTTGCACGGGGCTTGACTTTTCCCAGTTTTTTGTGGAGCAGCAAATATACATTTCCAAGTACTGTAAAATAAATTTGATGCATTGCTCATTTATTTCAAACAGCAGCAAACTGGTATTCTTAAACTGCAGAGATGGGATTCAAACTAATTAGTTCTGAAAATGTGAGTATTCTCTGCAAGACAGAAAGATATATAATAAATGATTTAATAATTGGGCAGTATGCAGCAGAGATGGCAGATCATTTACGAGAAGTGAAGTTGAACAAAAAAGTGGCTAGTAAGACTGGATACACTAGTAGAGGGAAAGCACACAAACAAAATCCAGCTTGAATATTAAAATATTTACCCAAAGCTGACAGTGCTTACTTTGGGCATGTTGCACTCTTACCAGTGGTTATTCTTGAGAAAGGTTTAACACTTGTTTGGAAATGTTCAGATGCGCTGCTTGTTACCTTCTTCATGTGTGAAGAGTATAGGAGCTGTCACTGGAAATGAAGGTTCAGCTTCTTGTTTCCATTCTTAAACAATATAAAAAAATCTGTTTTAAGTTATATTCACCCTCATTTTAAAACGTTTGTGGTGCCAGGATGGTACAGTGGATGTCAATGGATCTGGAAAATCAGGAATAGACTGAACCATTCTAAGAGGAAGACTGGGTCTGGAAGCATAAAAACTAAAAGAAAGGTCTTGTTATTTCACTGTCAACAAAGGCAGATATATTCTTTGCTTTCTAGGCCACACATCTATTGTGCAAAAATGCACTAGAAGTCCACAAAGTGTCTGTTTTCAACAAAAGTATAAATCAGATTTTAAAGTGTTTTCCTGTTACCACTTTTTTTTTTTATTTTGAAGAATGAATTAATGTGACATAAAAGGAAAAAAATAGTGTAAACTTGACATTTTGAAGCAGAGAGAACAGATATTAAGAGAGGAGTCATTTGAGAGAAGTGTCCTCAGGAGAAAACATACTAATACGTGTTCCAATAAGAGAGGAAAGTTGGCCAGCCATGAGGGAGATCATAAATAACATAATGTCTCTTTTTTGTTTTCCACACAACCTTCTGCCTTATTACTTCAATACCTGTTGTGCAAATCCAAAACATATTTTCTCAGTTGGTTGTTCATGATCAGCTAAGAGAAGTTTATGTTACGAGAGAACATAAATATCACAATCTCATCAAGGCTAAAAGTGCAGACAAGTGTTTTATGATTTCATCTAACCCTGTTGGGATGAGATTACATTCTTGCAAATAGCCAATACAACAGAGACTAATCATTGTATTCTTCGTCTAATTATCATTTCCCTGTGGTCTTTAAGCTTGTATTTCATGTTATAAACATGAAAACAACAATTAATTAATTGAGCAAAATGCTTTAAACTATAGATTGTGAAGCGCCTGCCAGGAACATGTGGACATCTGTTAAAACCCTAGTTCTAATTAACAAGAGGAATTTGATTGATTAGGGAGCAGTTTATCTTTCAAAATAGTTTGTTTCAATGGAAGAACAGTGGCAGCATATTCTGAAAAGGTTTAGTTGCAATCTCACCTGAAAAAGTATTTAGCTATTAATATGGTAGTTAAAATTTTGTCTCTGATGTTTTAAGGTAGAAAGCTAGTAATTAGTTTGGAAGCAAACATCTCAAAATGCGTAAGCTTTAGTTGCTCTTTCTCTGACAAGTGTTCTGTAACTACTTACAAGTCCGAAAGAAAAGATGGTTTAGATTTATATGTCTCATATAAAAAAATATTCATTTACAGTATGAGGATTTTCAACCATTTGGAAATGTTCATTTCTGTTGTTAACTGATATTCCAGGATGGCATAAAAAACCAAAGTTACATCATTCTGACAAATCTTCTTAATATGACCACAAAGAAGGCTGTATGTTTTGCCACAGCATAATTCCAAAAAGATTATATTCTAGATCTTAAATATCTGTGCTATTCCTTGTTGAAGGAAGTTAGTCATAGATAAAATTAAAAATATTTTATGAATATATCTTGATTTGAACTGAGTTCTATATAGGGGGCAGTAGTCAGCTCCTAGGTTGTTCCTTGAAAGGAAATGTTGCTCCTTGTTCTTTGAAGTGTTCTTATTATTCTGATAATTTATTCCATACTATAGCTGTATGAACAAATGAATAGCTTTAAATCACACCAGCCTTTGTGGTTGTTAAGAGACATGCACGGGTATAATTGTGTAGCCCTTGTCAGAGCAGTCTAAAGAGTATATCTGAAGAAGAATAATCCAGTTTCTGTTTGCACACTCCAAGTACATATCTGTAAGTAAAAGCACACTATTTTGATACAGTTCCTCTTCAAAATAGGACAGATCTTCTTTTGGTTGGTTGGGGGGGTTGTTTGTTTGGGTTTTGTTTTGGTTTGGTTTGGTTTGGTTTTTGGGGTTTTTTTGTGTGTTTTATTGTTGGTGTTTTATGTTTTGGTTTTTTTTTTCAAAAGGGTTCTCATATGTCTTCTACTTCAAATATGAACCATTCTAGATGTTTGTGATGAGTACGAAGAAAATCAGCTTGTGCAACATCTGTTATTACTGGTTGTAACAATGAACTACATAGTCTGACTGTTATCTGCAATATAACTCTTGAAAGTAAACTCTAGCAAAGAAAGCAAAAATATTGTAGAAACTGAAATGGTAATTTTCAATTCAAGACACAATGCTTTTAGACATTTTGGAAACTCTGACACTAAAGGCACTTTTCAAAGGAATCTATTTGTTTCTTCCAGTCTGTTACTTGAAAGTGTATTTTACACATTTTTTTAGTGTTTTGCATGTCATGTTAAGCAAGGCTTAAACAGATCAGAGCAGACACTGTCAAGGTTAGTCCCCACACATCATGAGCCAACCTGATGTGTGAGGTAATTCTGGTCAGATTTTAGTGAGTGTGTCCAGCTTTGATAATCCACACTGAATGGAAGAATGTATGTATTGGGTTGTAGCATCACACCTTACCCCAGCAGACATGTCTACTTGTCACTGTTACTTCAGATAATATGACAGTCTATACAGGATTGCAGATGTTTATAGAGAATCATGCTGAAAAAAGAAGTGCCAATAGCATGAACTTCAGAAATAGTAGCAAACTTTACAGACAGGAAAGAGGCAACAGATAACATATCCAGTATTGATGGAAGGCCTTATACTCTGAATCTTTTTGTCCCAAGGTTTCATTTTAGCCTCAGGTAGGAAAACAGACTGGCTAATATAAAACTACAGCACACTGCAATTCTAAAGTGTAGTATGGGAAAAATTTGAGACAATGTCATGAGATTATATATGTTTTTTTATGAACAACTTAACAAAGTAGGCATGATCCAGGGTGAGAAAGATCTAAAGGGGGGTTAAATCCTCTCTGCTAAATTGCATACTTCCAGTGGTCTGAGAGCAAAGTCAGTTCAAAGTTGACTGGCTTATTTCAACACAAGATGTAGAACAGGTGGAATAATGGAAACACCTTTCTCTGCAGAATTGACATGTGAAGGTGGTTACAAAAATACACTGATCTGATCCAATCAGCAGTGTCTCATCATATACTAGAATCCCTCATAAGTTAACTAGCACTAGAGTAAGAGGAATGCATGAGATGGAGCCTGAGATTAGCAGGCTAAATGAGTCACAAGCAAAGCCGAGCTAGATCAGGTGGGAGGCAGCACAGTGAAGTGCCTAACACTTTTGAAACAGCCTGCTCCTGGGCTGCATGGGCTCCTGAGTCACAGCAGGTGTTGAGGCACTTGTAGCAAAAAGGCAGTGCAAATTCTGCTGTTGCTCAGAGATAAGTATGAGGTAAATCTCATCCACTGCAGGTACCAGACAGTCAGCCATCCTCCTGCTCCATTAACACATTCCAAGTCATCTCTGTCCTGACTGGTTACCTGGTAAATATTTTTTATGCAGTGAACCATTCCAGCTCTTACATTCCTGCTCCTAGGTGATAGTAGTCAGAGTTCTGATGGGTTGCACTCTGCCTCTCCTTGGCAGGCACTGTTAATGAAGGTGCCTTAATGACATCTTGCTTTGATACAGTCATGCTGTGCAATTGTAGCTAGCTGTGAATCTGCCTTCAGAGTACATTTATATTGATAATCCAGTTGCCTTGAATTATGTTCTTCAGTTCTATGTGTTCTGTTTTTCCTCACCTGTTTTGTTTTGTAGCCTTGTTTTTGTGGCCTTATTTCCTAAGTGGGCTGGGTTTATGTGATCAGTGTAACAATCCCTTCCCTAAGCATTAAGGGGCCACAGCTAAAGTTAACAGAAGAGTACCTCGCTCATAATGGCAGGAGAAGATGGAGAGAATGCAAGATGGGCTGCGGCCAGCTGTATGAATTCCAACAACACAAAGTATTGGATCTTCCATTTTGGTCACAACAACCCCCTGCAGTGCCACAGGCTGGGGACAAAGTAGCTGAAAACTGCCCCGTGGAAAGGACCTGGAGGTGCTGGTTGACAGCAGCTGAACATGAGCCAAAGTGTGCCCAGGTGGCCAAGAAGGCAAATGAAATCCTGGCCTGTATCAGCAATAGTGTGGCCAGCAGTTCTGGGGCAGTACTCAGCACTGGTGAGGCTGCACCTGGAACCCTGTGTCCAGTTTTGGGCCCCTCACTACAAGAAAGACACTGAGGGGCTGGAGCAAGTCCAGAGAAGAGCAGCAGAGCTGGTGAAGGGTCTGGCACACAAAGAGTCTGATGAGGAATGGCTGAGGCAGCTGGGGGGTTTTAGCCTGGAGAAAAGGAGGCTCAGGGAGAATCTTATTGCTCTCTACAACTGCCTGAAAGGAGGTGTTAGCCAGGTGGGGATCTGTCAAGAGGAGATGTCAAGGGGAGGTTTAGATTGGATAGCAGGAAAAATTTCTTCATCAAGATGGTGGTCAAGCATTGGAAGAGACTTCCCAGGGAAGTGGTTGCATCACTGTCCCTGGAGATGTTTAACATATGTGTCTATCTGTGGTACTTAGGTAAATGGCTAGGAATAGCAATGGTAGGTTTTCAATTGGACTCAATTGTCTTCAGGGTCTTTTTCAACATAAATGATTCTAGGGTTCTGTGTTAGAAGGCAAAGATATCTGAGTTAAAATAATTTCTTTATGGAAACACCAAACTTGATAACCAGCATGTGTGTACTGGCAAATAGAGTGTTGAACCTTAGACTGAGGAACAAATTTTGTAGCTAGGTAATTGTTTAGGCTTCAGATTTATAAACAAACAACATTTGGATATAATTTCAGATCTTGTAATAAGATGATCTTTCTTCAGGTAGCTAATACTCTAAGCAAATAAACATTCAACAGATTAGTAAATAAATTGTAGAAAATATTTGAGTTTTGTAGGGTAATGCATGGAATGATATAATAATATCTGTTTTTGGATCTGTCAGTCTTCATTTCTCAGCATTCAACACAACTATTTTTGATAAACAAATGCAGAATTTTAATAAGCTTAGTATTGTGATCTAAGTAAATTTTTAAATAAATAGGATGATTACTACTTCTTCCATTTTATTTTTAGAGTCAGAGATATATATGTGTGTCATGTGCATGTACATTTTGAATACATAGCCACATGTTGTTCTGATTACTGTTTTGATTGTACGAATTAAACCTTTTAGGTTTATTCAGATTTTCATATATGGTATGCTTTGTTTTTACAAAATTTCCTTTACTGTTCCCTATAATAATTTTTGAAACTCAAGCATTTAACTTCATGATTTACTCTCTGATGACAGGGTACATGAAAACCCGTGTTGTTTCCTACTTTTAACTATCATCAGTGTGAGACCTGATATAGAAATTTTCAGTCAGCGTTTCCAGTGATCAAGATGACTTTCCCCTTTTCTGTCCCTGACAAAGAAGAGATTTATCACAGATAATCTCCAAAATTCCTTTATTCTTTCCTTGACCCCTCTCCTACTACAGCAGTTCGTGGAAAAGGAAGGGAAAGGAATCGATATCTATTGAATGTGACTGACATGAATGCTGCACCATCAGAATTTGAGTTCATTTCTGTCAATTCAGCCTGCCTTGAGTGAGAGAAGTTACACTGGAAAGTAAAAGTGCAGCAAAGGGATTGGATTAACAGCACAGAATAGCTGAGTCAGGCTGCGAGGATGGGGTGGTGGTGGTGGTGGTTGTTTTTGTTGGGGTTTTTTTGGTGCTTTTTGTTTGGTGTTTTTTCCTGGAATAGTCTTTTTGCTGTAAAAAGCAGTTTTACAGCATTCCAAACAAGGCACCAACTTGAGTAGAATGTATTTGTTGGCCGATGTCTTTGCTTTGCTTGATCCCTAATATTGCTGGGGAAGGTGAGGACAATGGTGTAAGCAATCTGATTTACCCACTTGTCCTTCTTTTAGGACAGAGAATTTCCTCCTGAGCCTGAAAGGGTCAGGTCACTTTTCACGTGTCTTATTGTGAAATGTACCTCCCATTGAGCCATGCAGATCCCTCAGTCCTGTGATGGCAGCAGTGACAATTTCCTTGGGAACAAGGACATACTGACCTCAGCATCTTTTCTTCTGGATGGTTGTCTGAAGAGGCATTATTCATATTTCTGTAGCTCAGAGTCTTGAGGTGCAACAGGGAGAGTCAGTTTACCCACTACTTACATTGGCTCCTCACTGCTTTGCTAACAGGAGTACCACTAGTATTTTGACTTCGACCCTCGCCTCCAGATGGGACAGTTAACTAGAATTTAGAACATTGTTTCACTGTGACTTATGTGGGTGAAGAATGACAATGAGGTGTTATATCTTAAAGAAATGTTTTGCATTATTGATTATGAGCTAACATGGGGGCACAAAATAGAAAAAAAAATCACACAATTTCTTTCCTTTTTTCCCTCTTGTTTTTCATCTGAGCTAAAAGGAAAGTTACAAGGATTTGTCTTGTTCGTAGTAAAGTGAAGGTTAATTAGAAAATACTTTTCAGAGCCCTATTAAAATCCTCAGATTAAAGGCTCCAAATACTGCAAGTATAAAACATTCTTATTTATTATTCATTTATTTTCATCTGCTTCAGGACATATGGAAAACTCATTTCTAATTTAGAAAAAACAATCAATTATAATTTAGTAGCAAAGTTTTTCATCTGACTTTTTTTTGGGGGTGGAGCAGGGAGGGTAGGTCATCTTTGCTGTGAAAAACCATCCACAAAAATTACAGTGGATATTAATGAGAAGAGCTTTAATGATGTTCAGGACCTCTACAGAAATAAAGTATAAACATTAAAATCAATGCACTCTTACACAGTCTAAATTGAAAAAAATATAGCCCCATATTTTCTTCCTTTTTAAAGGTTATCCTCTTTATCGGGTTGAGCTGATCAAAGTGGGATACTGAAGAGTGGTGCAATGCATGGTGCTTGCTTAATCTGCAGCTCTGAAGAGCTGTAAGAGTATTTCTAATGGTTGCCTGGTCTGAGCCATGCAGTGGCCTGTTCCAGTGAAGACCTGGACACTTTTCTTAGGCAGTTCCCCTGTGGAAACCCAGAGTTAAACTCTTTTTCTTGTGTGACAGCTCTCTATTGAGAAATAGCTGTAGGGGAAGGGTTCTGGACCATGTAATTTTGTGTTAGCAAGGTTATGAAATGCCATTTATGGCTCTAATATTTATTTTATAAAAGTTATACTGATCTTTAAACACCATTCTAGAGCATCACTGTTTATTAGAGATTTATGTGTGTTTCCAGAGTGCTCATTTCTATGGTTTCTGAGTTCTGGAGGTCCTGAAGTTATCAATTTGACTGTGAAGCTAAATTAGGCAGTAATGCCCTTGACTATGTTTTCTCCAGATCAGGCAATAATCTTCATGATTATGGGCTCTGTTGTGTATTAATTGACCATGACTTGTTATGCATCCTACACGGAAGATTCATAACCTATTTCAAGGTCACTTATGTACTAGTCAAATGTCTTAAAAGGGTGAATATTGATGAATTCCAGTTTTAAAGGCAGCTTTCCCCTTAATAATGTAACACTGCTCTTACATGCTTTTATATAACACATCCAACGCTTGTTGTCCTTAGATCTTAAGACAGACATTTGTAGCAAAACTTTAGTTTTTTATAATTAATAGAGACAGTAAATTATTAACTTTAGAACTACAACTAAATGCCTTTGCAAGTGGAATGTGCAATTTTAATTGTGCTCTGATTATCTCTGAAGCTGTGGAATTTTAGTTGTGGTGCCTTCATGGAGAAGAAGAAATTGTAGAGTATGAGGAAAACAAAAATTCGGAATACGTAAGAGGATTTTAATAAGTAGGCACTGGAAATCAAGCAAGTTGTTTTCAGTATAGTCTATTGTTTAATAACCATAGTTTAATAACATGGCTTAATCCATGTTAAGGACCCAGAGGTTGAAGGTTTCTCAATGATTTTATAACAGCAAATGTCTTACTTTTCATATTTCAGTGAAAGTTGTTACAAATTTTTTTCTTTTCTCTCATTATAGGGTTTTTTTAGCAGATATGATAAGAAACTTATTCTAGATATGTGCATCTATTTCTGTTTTATTAAAATGACCTGCATTTCCTTAGTTTGTTTTCTGTTTATCTCAGTGGTCTTTATTAAGATGTCCTAATGACCTAATCATTATTATCTCAAAGCTTCAAAATAGAAAAATCAGAACAAAATATTAGCTTGACAGAGACTAAAGAGGAAACCAGCCAGGATTCTGGCAAAGGAACTCAGCAGTCTTGTCTTCAGCCTACTGTTTTCATGCCATTGTGTCTTGGCAAAGACTTGAGGCTTGTGTTGCATTTTGTCACTAGTTCTCAGCAGACTCAGACATTTCATAGCCATTTTAGTACTGATGTTGATTGACATAAAAAGATTTGGTGGAATAAAAGCTAATATAAAAAGTCATATAAGTAATAATACATATTTTTTGGAAAAGACAGGAGCCAATAAGCTTAATTAAAATAACTATGAACAGGACATAAAGTAGTAGGCCAAAGTTATTCTTTTTCTTCTTCATTTACAGAAAGGTACTTTTGATTCAAATTATTCAGAGTTTTTTTCTTTTGTTGCATCTGAACTACAGCAAATAGTGCATTATGCCTTATACTTTGTGGGTAGCATGGCACTTTATTCCTAGAAGAAAAGAATGGATATGAAGCTGCTTCTATGGTTTTGACAGATGAATAATATCTTAAATTCTGAAAGCTTCATTTTTCATAGTTTCAGAACTTATTTGATGCTTGCTGTTTAAAAACTATGCCTCATGCATTTTAAGTTGTTTTGTAGCAACAACACAACCCCACAACACAGGGTCCCAGCTGAACACCTGTGTTTACTAACACAGTATTCAGCTACCTCAGGTCTTGCTGGTTTCTAAAATATAAACCAAAGTGAGCACTGCTAGAAGACTATGGGTCTGTATGGAGAGATACTGTGCAATTCCCAAGCAGTGCAGGCATGATGTTTACTTCCCTAGACACACTTTTTGCTGCCAGCCAAGTAAGTTTAGCCAGATGCTAAATAAGACTGAAGTTGAGAATAATGCTCTAAGAGAGAAAGTGGACAAAATAGTGTTCCCTAATATTTTCTAGTATTTTCTTAAAAGAAAAAAAATTGCAACATTATATAGATTCACAGGTTTTCCTTGAATTCTTTTGAGGAAGATTTTGTAAGATGGATAAAAATGTTCTTCATGATTGAAAAGAACCCAAAATGAAGAAATTCCTTAGAAAAACTATTTACCTTAAATGATTCAGTAGTCGGCTCATTTTGAGGTATATTGCAAATGAGAGGCAAACTGTGTATTTTTAGAGAAGGAGGTAGGAGGTAAGCCTTGTTATTATATCTGGTATGTTCCTCATCCCCCAGTTCTAAAATTAAATCCCTGGATGAGATTTAAACTGGATGCCTGAAGCTAACTAAAAAGACCAGAATTTCTTAGTCCTTTTGGATGGAATTAATTCCATCCAATACCAGTATAATAGAGATGTCTGCATATTGATCTGATCATCTCTTTCTTCTTTTATAATGAATGCTGATAAATAGGTGGATTTAGGTCTGCCTTCTTTCAGGTAGGTGAATCAATTGTGCCTTTAAAGTGGCTGTTTTTCTGTCTTTGCTGTGAGACAACTATCTTATGTGTAATTTAATGCAGTCATCTGCATTTGGTTATATGGATTCCCCTCTACAGTGTTTATTACGTTATAAAAAAGGACCCCTTCATAAAGTAAATTCAAAATTCAGTACATTAGCTCAGAAAAGCTGCTCAGTCCAAGGTCATTGCTGCATGATTTAACTTCTTGTTCTATACACTGCCCGTCTCACCTAATGAATTGTGTTTAGCTGTCCATTAGTCTTGCAGAATACATTGTTCCTCTCCTTTTTTCCCTTTTACATTAAACATCACATTCACAGATAATAAAAATGTCCACAAAAATATATAGCCATAGAAAAATGTTGTATCCATAATAGGGCCAGATATTTTGAGCCTAAATTATCACAGCAGGGTTTTAAAAATGGATGTGATTTCTCTTCATCAAAAGTCAGATAAATACAGCCTTACCACAGTTCTATGCCATAGGTGGGCCCTATTAGAAGGTCAGTACTTTCAGACCGTTACTCTTTCCTTGAACAAAGGTAAGCTTGATGTTTCATGTTATGACTTTAGGAATACACTGGGACAATTCATACAGTTCATTTCAGGGATCAGTGAAATAGCTTAGCAAGTATCACTGTTTCTACAGTGGCTGATGCGAGTGCTCAGACTATACGTATGATCTTGGACAGTGGACTCCTGTGATATTGTCCCTCCTTTTTTCCTGTAATGTACTGTGGTAAGATGAAGTATCCAAATCTCACAGCAGTGTTTGCATTTTCATCAGAGGATAATATACATAAACAAGGCACTACAGGGGCAGAAAATTATATGTTTCTGTTCCTGAAATTCCCAACCGAATGTCCAGCTAAGAGAGATGCAGAATTATATTTCCTCCTGTGTTTTAGATATGTACCCCTGTGAATTTTTTCATTCTTTACACTCCAGCCTTTGCTCTAACCTGATGACTGGATCACATTTGTGGGAAAGGAGAGGTGTGATAGGAAAATATCTTCTGCTGAAGAAGACTTTGGAAGAGACCTGTTTTCCTAACTCTTGGATAAAGGCAACTCTAGGCTGGTATCGAAATGATAAAAATAGTTCCCTTACTCCTTACCCATCAAGCGTGTGCAATCCATGGCATTGATGCTGAGATCACATTGCTGAGTTAGAGGATTTTACTGTCTTAGGTAGATTCTGTTCATGTCTTGCTGGGCATGTGTACTTCTGCTTCTGAGCCTTTGAAGGGAGCATGGGTTATGAGACACTGTTTTAGAAACTCAAAATGGCAGCAGTTTTAAGCATGTGCACAAAAAGGGCTCTTAACAGAAATAGCTAAATCTTTCCATAATAGTTTTACAGCACTGCTAATATAATGGTTACCAATGTAAACAGTAGGATTTTTCAGTTTTTGTCTGCCAGTTTTATTTCTTCCTGTATACTTATTCCATTTTTCTAACAGAAAATTTGGTAAAGTAAAATCACTCTTATTTTCTCATGTATAGCAGGAAAATTCTTTACACATACAAATCTAGGCTGAAACAAAACAAACTTCTTTTTAACTATAGAGTGTTTATTGTTAAAAGACAAACCAATATTTTTCCCAAGTAGTTAATACTAATGCACTCTTCTTTTATTTCTGATAATAAAATACATGGATAACTCAGTGGTGTTAATCACATTTAGATGATGAATATCAATATTCAACACTGGCCCTGTGGTTGGACCACAGGATTCCAGAGCCATCTAAATTATGATAGTCTATAACTACTACAGAATACTTTATCAAAACTAAATAATTTTGCTTTTCTGTATTTTTGTGTCTTTCTGTTTTTATTGAACACATGCTTCCCATCCCTTTCCCATAAAGTAGCTCTTTAAACTTGGTAGATGATTGCTTTTATTTCCAAGGCAAATTGCTGACAGCTGTTGCAGAATGATTCATGGTGTCTACATTTAAATAGTGATGCCTAATCATTATAAAATGATCCATCTGGGTTTTGATTCTGCAGAGGGGACTTTCTATGCTATGAATAAAGACACAAGGCATGTGACACCGATATTTTAGTATGAGAACATAGCAAGTGCTCTGTCTCATAGCTTCCTAGATTCTTGATCTTCCCCTAAGCCTTAAACATCAGCATATAAAGCTTACTTTTGGGAACTGTAAGTTGCTGATACAACTATCCTGTTCTTTATTTAGGGTAAGATTGTGCCTTTTGGCATAGCCTTCAGCAAGAGGTGGTTTGTGAACTGCATCATTGTAATGCCAGCCTGGGGAAGTACGGTGACTCAGATTTTCCTCTGAATCACATTTTCTCTTCTGCTTCTTCCTTGCTCTGGGGGAATAGCAATTTACTTCTGGAAATTAGTATCTCTCTGCAGTGGCACAGCTGTTCTAGCCAACAAGGCTGGAAAAAGACTTCAATCTTGCCCCCATTCCTCCTTAGGTACCTTCTGCTCACCTGTTTCAAAGGAGATACAGCTAGGTAAATAGTCTGGTTTGATCCTACACACTCAGGCCTAAAATTTGGTTTGCGTAGGGCTCTAATTGCAGGGTTCTTCCATTCTCTCCTGCGTGGGTGCATACTTACAGACTAAACCTTAGAGAGAAGACTCCAGATGTGATATGCAGTCTAGAGAAAATAAATAGCATTTTATTTTGGCTCAGTCATTCAAGTAAAAGAGGACTGATAATTTAGAAACTTTGTACCAGTGTATGAATTTAACTTTTCTTTATCAAATAATTTTATATAGCAAAAAAAATAGTTTTGTATAGCAAACAAATTTAGTCCTAATGCAATCTGAAAGAGAATCTGTCATCCTGTAGGTTTGTATCCTCTTGAATCTTCCTGCTTTGAGTGGAAGTTTCTTGATGTTTGGTGACATCAACCCATGGAGGCTTGCTCTGCCTTTGCTGCATGTGACCACATTAGTACATTGTATGTGGAACTGAATGGCCATTTTGCAACTTCTAAAATTGTAAGAAGGATGGCAGGATAACTGAATACTTTTATAAGCACTTATTATGCTATAGAGTAATTTAAAAAAAAATCATCTTTTTGTATTTTAACATATCTATGCTAAAGTAGCTCATGTATGTAAGAGCATGTTAGTATGTAAGTTTGGTCTACTGTTGCATCAGGGTTTATTCTGATTTGGTATTGCAGTATCAATCATGCTACTGTGCAGGAGAGTGTTGCTGAATAAAACACATGCCACTCTTTTAAACTGTCATTATAAGTATACAGTAACAGATAACACTTCATATATGATTTCTAAACTGCAGAGGCAAAATACTATGACCATCAAACCAAATACCACTTTTCCTTCACTGTAGGAGTGTGGGATATTAATCAGATGCAGCATCCTTAACCAGGGGAGACACTGCTGGAGCAATGCTCTCTCTGCTTTTCCTTCTTGCTCATTCTCATAGGGGCTGTGATCTTACATTCTTTCTTGTTTTCTCCTTAGAATTTTCATTATATGTATCCAGATTTATGTGTTTGGGGTGTATTTTTTATTTTCTTTATTGTGCTCTAAAAGAAATTCTGCTGAGCTCTCCAAGTTGCACTCCTTTAGTGACTGGGAACAGACCATTTGCAGCATGTGCTTCATTCCCTGGGGCCTCACTGTTATACTGAGTCTGTTCTTTCAATATACCTATTATTGTTCTGCACTTTTCCACCCAAGGACCTCTTCTAGAGTGTAGACTTTATTCTGACCATACTGAGCAGTTATTCTAACAAAACTCTGTTTACAGAGCTGCTGTTTACCAGCTGCTGTTTACCACAGCTGTTGTCATCATTGCCAAGATCCAGCTTGTGCTCCTGTTATGACAGGGGAGTCCATCACGTTTGCAAATACTTCAGTCTAGACTTTAGAATTTTATTGTATGGTCAACAGTGATCATTAATATTTTTACATTTTCTTCTGATGAGGAAGCATGATGTTTGTTTTACTATAGAACAAAGAGAAATCATACAAACATTTAGAATAAGCCTTTTTTTTTAACAACTTCAGGAGGTGTGGAGGGATGAAAAGCCCTTACAATATGCATGCCCTGCTTAGTGTCTCCGGTAACTATAAATGTTGATAACCATTCAAAGGATAAACAGAATGCTACAATAAATTGTAATATTATTTCTAGTTTGTTTGCCAAATAAACCTGATTCAAACCTTGTTTCAGCTGTGCATTTTTCTTCCAAGGCATCTTTTTTTCAGTTTGAGATCATAACCCTATTGGAGTATCAAAAAGAACAGAGAATGCATTGTATTAAGGGAGTTGCTATGAAAATCTGTTTGCTGATTACAGATATTTTTTACAGAATATACCAGAGTGCAGTTACCCATAAAAGGTTTACATGAAACAGCATGCCATATAATATGAGTGCACTGGTAGTAAGACAACTCTTTCAATCTTGCATCTTGGTTAAACCACTTAAAATGTGCTGGGTTTGATTGTTGGTCTTTTTATTTTTTTTCTCTAGTTTATAGGTTTCTGACAGGGAATGGCTTTTGAAGGTATGATAATCTCTGGAGGGCTCTACCAGCTTAGGAAGTTAAATGATTGACACTCTGTTACAAGGCATCTCCTACTAACATAACCCAGAAAGAAGTATGCCCTTTTTCTGAAATGCCATTGGCCTTGCTGATTGCTATGTGATCCCTGTTAACACATAGCTTCCTATCAGCCAGTTCTTCCCTGACTGTATAGTCACTTTTTGTATTAGTGCACATGATCTCTCCTTTCTAATATCAGTATTTGCCTGATCTCTGTTGAGTTTTGTCCTCTCAATTTTGAACACACTGAACTTTGTCAAAATCATTTTGAATTCCAATGCTGTCTGGCAAAAGCCTTTTTACCCCTACAGGGATATGAATGCATTTTCACTGCAGTTGTGTAAGTTATTGTTGAAAATACATTGTAGTCCCAGATTTGGGCCAGCGCTGAAGCTGTCGTCCAAATTTAGTGACTCCAGACTTGATGACTGACAATTGATAATGGCAGGAATGGTTGTCATTTTTTTTCCCCAAAGTTCTGGTTCTCTGTAGTAGTAGTTATATTCAGATTATCATTAACAAGATTGTTTATTAAAGTTGCAGCAGTATGACTAACTGTATTAAAGTCATTCTTATTTTTGCTGGTGGCAGGCAGTTACATTGGCTTTACTATGCTTGACAAACTCTTATTGTCTGCTTATAGATTGTCTTATATTCTTTTTACAGCTTTCTTTTTTTGTTATTTTGCAATATTTTGACTTTCAAAGCTACATTAATATGGTTCTATTTCCTCAGCCTTTCCTTATCTCAGTAGATAGAGGACAGTGTTTGTCTGCTACTTTCTTCTTGTATACTTGCAGATATTATCTCTGTTGAGATTGCTTTGGCTAGTTAGAAAAGTTCTCTAAAGTAATTCATTCTCTGAAGTTTTCTGTGTTCATTTTTCTACATATTCTTCAGCTACTTTTCTTTTCCTGGACTATTGTTTAAAATGCTTTTTTTTTTTGGTTGATTTGGTTGATTGTAATTAGTTCTTCCATGTGTGAAACCTGAAGCAGTGTGGAATACTTTAGCCATCTCTGTAGCATCCATATTTACATCTCCTGTCCAATTAAACAGTCTCTTCCTTTCTTTTGTCTTCCCATAACTGCTTAATGTATTTGTAGACTTTCTCCTCATTGCCTTTTGTGTCTCTAGCTAATTGAAAGACGTTTTGCACCCCAGTCTTTTGATTTTTATCCATATGGGGCATGTTCTCCATTTTGCTTATCATTAATTATCTGCTTTTGTTTCCACTTCTATAATTATTATTTTTCCATTTTCAGATCATTACCAAAAATTACTGATGCAGTTACAATGGTCTCTTCGTATTTTTCCTACCTACATTTCAAAAGGGGTTTGCTTTTGTATATTCAATGTAGTTTCTCTCAGTAGGTAGTAGCTCTCATGTGCTCATTTATCCCTTAGATAATCTTATTGAGAGATCTTACTGCGGGTCTTTTTTTCCTCTTTTAGTCTGCTTTTTAAGTCAGAACAATAACTTAAAATCTCTTTTTTTATACAGTTAACCTCATCATTTCACAATGACTCCATCTTAACTTTGCTCTGCCACTTAATTTAATTTTAAGTTAAAAACAAACCTGCAGTAGCTCCTCCCCAGTAGCTTTTTTCACCTCTTGAAACTTTTGAATTTTTGCATTAAAGGTTTGAATAATGATGTGTCCTAAAAAAAAAAACAAACAAACTAATAATCCCCAACCCTTTTCTTACTCCTTGGCAATGACTGTTTTCTCTTGCTAGATCCACCCTGAGATACCCAGTACGTTTGTAGGTCTTTCTGAATTTCAGAGTAAGTCTTTTAGATAACATATGCAATTCTACACCTTCTTGTATATGCTTGTTAAAAAGCACTTTCACTGTGTCTCTGTGATATTTATGGTGTGTATAGATGCTTTTGTGTTTTTCTTAATAGTACTCTAATATCTGGTTTTTGCCAAAAAGATTCAGATAAAAGTATATTATTCTCACTATTTGTCACACAGCCTTGTTGCAATATCTAATTTCTAGATTTGTATTTAAAAACTAAATCTGTGTTTTGAAAGTAGCAGTGGGCTTCTTGCAACCTCTAACTTTACTGTAGTAGAAAAACCTCATGCATCTACATATCCCAAGTAAAATTTCTTTCTGCTTCCCATCAGGTGCTATCACTTATATCTTATTTTATGGAAATTCCTGAAATTCCATTTTCCTTGAGACTGAGATTGATTTTGTGTGGCTGTTGAATTTTACCAGGGCAATACGCCATTGTTCCTAGGTTTTGAGCTTAATATGCATGTACAGTCAGTTTGTCTGTCTGTAAATCTTCCTCTTAAAAGGTTAAGATATGTGTGTGTAGGACCTGGGCTATTGCACATCTGACAAGATAATGACATGAGGAGCTGCCAGGGTGCTTGTAGCCAAATGGGAGCAGTGCACACGTCCTTTGGTGACACTCATAAGATGGCCACATAAGAGACAGCAGGAAACCATGGATAAAGGAAGGGAGCTGACAGTTGCACAGAATGAAGGACCAAGGCAGGAATTACCAGGACAACTATCAGAGTCACCAACTAAAGGTAGAAAGTCAGCAAAACCAGAGCCAGTGAGGTAAGGGTAAGCTAGAGTGGGAAGTTTATTTAGGAGGGTTTGAGGATGGTAAACAGGAATAGCTTGGGTAGAGGGGGAAAATGAAGTATAAGATGAAGCAAGTCATCTGCTTGGATCTTTTTGGGAATACCTGATGAGCAGCTTGTTCATGATGAGTGCAGTCTGGCAGGACAGCATATCTGTTGCAGCTGTGTCTGTGATGGTGTCTGGCTGGCTTCAGAGCTTGGGGAACTGGGATGCTCTCCATAGCACCAGAGATGGAACTCCCAGAAGCATGGACTGAATTTCTTAACAAAACTCTTGTAAACTCACTGATCTCAAAGATCTGAAGGTTTTTATAACTGCAGGGAGAGAGACACAAATTCAATCAAACTGACAGAAAAACTTCAGTCTTGACTCCAAAGTCAGCTGCGTAAGCAATGGGTATGTTCCATGGGCCAGTCAGTACACAGCCCTGACACACAGCTGGGCAGAAGCTACTAAGAAGGCTGTGAGAAAGACTGGGATGAGTTTAGAGGAATGTAGATAAGTGAGGAATGGAAGAAAAGTGGAATTACTACATGAGGGACCGCATGCACCCAGAGAACCTAGAATACAATAAAAGGTATGTCAGGAGTCAGAACATAATTGAAAACAAACAACAAAAAAATCCCAACCAACCAACCAATCAACCCATGAACCAATCAAAAACACAAAAGAAGAATGCATTGTAGCATTCTTCTACCATGTATTTCAAATCCCCATGGATTTCCTCTGACATGTTTTTGGGTGAAGATGAATTATTTATTTAACTTCCTTTTTCCGCAGTGAATCATCCTAATCTTTCAGGAAAGTAGTCATCACAAACTTTAGACTTTGATAAAAATACCATTTTCCCCCTTGCTTTTCTTTCAAACTTTATCTGCAAATTATTTCTATTGTTCTGACTCTGCACTGATAAAATAACACTCTTATTCTCACAGAACTAACATCATCTGCAAATTATCTTCTTTGTTCTGATGTCTTTTCCATATAATGTTCACTGACTTCACTTATGATGGGCAATCTTTGTGTCATTCATTTGGGCAAAGAATTTAGTATGTGTATATCACAGCTCTAAAGCTGTTATTGTGCAGATCCCAGAGGAAACTTTCTACTGTCCTCTAGTGTGCTGTGTTCACAAAAATAAAAACAATTAGCTAAATAAAGTTTTCTTGTCTAATCAAACATGTACAACTTAACATTCAAATCAACTTATAAATGTAGGTAATTTGGTTAAAATTCAGAGGTTTTTTGTCATGGAAATCTCAGTTTTTGTCTTCATAATTACTTGCCACCATAAGATGAAGTACTGGGGACCCCATCTACCCCAGACAAATAAGGAGTTAGGAGCCAGAGGCTTTAATTTGCAAGGTTTTGACACTGATGTGGTTATGAATGACACTTGGGCCCCTGCTGGCCTTGGGAGCCTTTTCACCTGCATCTCTTTTCTCTTGTGACCTCAGGTACTGCAAAAGCCTGTTTGTTTTCAGTTTGTGTCTCTCAGTTCAGAAAGACTACGAGAAGAAGACTAAAAATATTCAAAGCCTTAATGTACCATCCAACCAACTTGACACTAGTAGGGGACACTAAATCTACTTAAAATCACTCTCTTTTAGCTCTTAAAAAAATACACTCAACATCCCTTCTCATACACCACTATAGTTGCTTTTCTCTTAACCCCTTAATGGCTGGGTTTTTTTGTTTGTTTCTAAACAATGATCAGCATGGATAAATCACTGATAATATCCCAAGTAACTGTAGGTATTCAAGCAATTTTTATTGTTTTCTTTGTAATTTGATAAAGAAAATTCTGCTGTTACAGGTATAAATTGCTGAAATTTATTAGTGAAGTAGAAAAAGAAAAGATATGACATAGTTTATCTTAAACAAAGTTGCCTTTTTAGTACACAGTAACCATTTTTTTACTTTTTCATTTCTATCTCAGAGTTCACTACAGTTAAGCACAACAGCTCCATATACCATTGCCTTTTCAGTGAACAAAAATGGATTTGATATCTTTACATGTGTGGTTTCTCCTATCTCTATTAACATCTCCTTTTTGCCTGTTAACTTCCTATGTTATATGGTAAAATCTATGAGAAAAATTAGATTTTATATTACAAATAAAATATCTGAATATTCATGTCAGCCTTTATGTGGAAAGGTTAGTACAGATTTGCTTGGAACACTTGTACCATAAACATTATGTTACATTTCTTTGTGGATGATATATGCAAAGAAACCTCCTGCTTTAGAATTATTTATAACATATTGATTAAGCTTATTAGGATATTTTTAATACTCCTTTGACCTTATAACTGAAATTACTGAGATCTGATTTAAAATTATGTAAACTGAAATTCTGTATAGCAGCAGAAAAAAAATCTCAGTTTCAAGTGCAGTTTGTGAGACATATGCTGGGATCCTCTGAGGAATGTTCACTTCCCAGTAACATGAAGTACCATTTGCTATCTCAGTGGGAATTGCCAGATATTGAATGTCAGGCCTGCCACTGGTTCATTTGTACATTTTGGACCTTAGACTTTTGTCATATGGGGGAGAAATGACAGTGAGAGAAAGGCAGAGAAAGGCACTTGCAGGAAGAAAAAATATATTTCTCTGGAGACACTGGTGTATTTTTAATTGCAGCTGTTAAAAGCACTTGTCTGGCATGATAGGTTTGGCATGATGCCTTGTTTAAAGAAGGCTGGCTGTACTATATCCTCTGTGACCTGAGAGAGACAGTGGTGGCTGCTGTCATAGTCTTTTCAATCTTCATGCCCTCCAAGCTTTGGTGACTCAGTTGCTTTGTGTAGCTCCTTGCCACCTCTATAAATACATCAGCAACAAAAGGAAGGGGAATTTCCATCCATTACTTCAGGCAGGGGGAAACTGTGACAAAGGATGAGGAAAAAGCTGAAGCACTTAATGTTTTCTTTACCTCAGTCTTGAACAGTAAGACCAGTTGGTCTCTGCATATCAGCCCCCTGAGCTGGAAGACAGGCACAGGGAGCAGAATGAATACACCATATTCCAAGGGGAAATGGCTGGTGAGCTGCTACATCACCTCAACACACACAAGTCTATGGAGCTGGATGGGATCAACCCCCGAGTACTGAGGGAGCTGGCAGAACAACTCACAAAGCAATTTTCAATCATTTACCAGCAGCTCTGGCAAAACAGGGAGGCCCCAGCTGATTGGAAGTTTGTAAATGTAACACCCATCTATTAGAAGGATTGGAAGGAGAATCTGGGGACCTACAGGCCTGTCAGTCTTACCTTGGTTCTGGGCAAGGTCATGGAGCAGATCATCTTGAGACTGGACTTTAGTAAAGCTTTTGATCCTACTTCCCACAGTGTTCTGGAGAACACTGGCTACTCACACCTTGAAGAGGTGCACTGTATGACAGGTAAAAGAAAATGAGTAGACAACAGGCCAGAGTGGTGGTGGAGTTATATCTAGCTGGCGATGGTCATGAATGCTCTTCCCCAGGACTCAATATTGGGGGCAGTCCTGTTTAATGTCTTTATCAATGATCCAGATGAGAGGTCAAGTGTGCCCTCAGTCAGTTTGCAGATGACACCAAGCTGAGTGGGAGTTGATCTCCTGGAGAGTAGGGAGGCTCTGCTGGGGGATCTGGACAGGCTGGATCAGTGGGACAAGGCCAGTTTTATGAGGACCAACAAGGCAAAGTACTGAGTACTGAGCCACAACAACCCGAGGCAGGGCTGCAGGCTGGTGAGTGACTGGAAAGGTGCCCAGTGGAAAAGGACCTGGAGGTGCTGGTGACAGTGTATGAACATGGGCTCGCGTGTACCCAGGTGGCCAAGAAGGCCAGTGGCATCCTGGCCCGTATCAACAATAATGTGGCCAGCAGGACCAGGGCAGTGATTTTCACAGAATTCACAGAATTTCACAGAATCACTAGGTTGGAAGAGACCTTTAAGATCATTGAGTCCAACCCATGCCCCAACACCTCAACTAAACCATGGCAGCTAGTGCCACATCCAATCTTTTAAACACATCCAGGGATGGTGACTCCACTACCTCCCCAGGCAGACCATTCCAGTACTTTATCATCTTTCCGTGAAAACTTTTTTCTAACATCCAACCTATATTTCCCTTGGCACAGCTTAAGGCTGTGTCCTCTCGTTCTGTTGGTTGCTGCCTGGTAACTCCCCCGGTACTCAGCACTGATGAGGCTGCACCTGGAATCCTCTGTTCAGTTTTGGGCCCCTCACTACCAGAAAGACACTGAGGTGCTGGAACAAATCCAGAGAAATGCAGTGGAGCTATTGAAGGGTCTGGAGCACGAAGAGTTTGATGGGATCTGGGATTGCTTAGCCTGGAAAAAACGAGGCTCANGATGACACCAAGCTGAGTGGGAGTTGATCTCCTGGAGAGTAGGGAGGCTCTGCTGGGGGATCTGGACAGGCTGGATCAGTGGGACAAGGCCAGTTTTATGAGGACCAACAAGGCAAAGTACTGAGTACTGAGCCACAACAACCCGAGGCAGGGCTGCAGGCTGGTGAGTGACTGGAAAGGTGCCCAGTGGAAAAGGACCTGGAGGTGCTGGTGACAGTGTATGAACATGGGCTCGCGTGTACCCAGGTGGCCAAGAAGGCCAGTGGCATCCTGGCCCGTATCAACAATAATGTGGCCAGCAGGACCAGGGCAGTGATTTTCACAGAATTCACAGAATTTCACAGAATCACTAGGTTGGAAGAGACCTTTAAGATCATTGAGTCCAACCCATGCCCCAACACCTCAACTAAACCATGGCAGCTAGTGCCACATCCAATCTTTTAAACACATCCAGGGATGGTGACTCCACTACCTCCCCAGGCAGACCATTCCAGTACTTTATCATCTTTCCGTGAAAACTTTTTTCTAACATCCAACCTATATTTCCCTTGGCACAGCTTAAGGCTGTGTCCTCTCGTTCTGTTGGTTGCTGCCTGGTAACTCCCCCGGTACTCAGCACTGATGAGGCTGCACCTGGAATCCTCTGTTCAGTTTTGGGCCCCTCACTACCAGAAAGACACTGAGGTGCTGGAACAAATCCAGAGAAATGCAGTGGAGCTATTGAAGGGTCTGGAGCACGAAGAGTTTGATGGGATCTGGGATTGCTTAGCCTGGAAAAAACGAGGCTCAGGGAGAACATTACTGCTCTCTACAGCTACCTGGAAGGAGACTGGGGTGAGGTGGGGGTCAGTTTCTTCTTCCAAGTGACAAGCAATAGGACAAGAGGAAATGGCCTCAAGTTGCACCAGGGGAGGTTTAGATTGGATATTAGAAAAAATTTTGTACCTAAATGGTCTTCAAGCATTGGAAGAGGCTTCCCAGGGAAGTGGTGGAGTAACCATTCCTGAAGGTATTTAGAAGGTGTATATGTGGCACTTAGGGAAATGGCTAGGGACTTAGCAATGTTAGTTTAACTGTTGAAATCCATGATCTTAAAGGTCATTTTCAACCCAAATGATTCTCGTATTCTGTGATGGGGGGCAAGCGTATGCCAGAATAATTTCTGTATGGAAGCACCAAACTCAATTACCAGCATGTGTGTATGGGCAAACAGTCTTGAACCTTAGAACGAAAGACAGATTACGTACTGCTGGGTTAATGGTTGGATTTGATAATCTGAGAGATGTTTTCCAACGTAAGCGATTCTATGATCGTGTGATTTTGTGTGCACAGTGCAAACACTGTAAAACAGAAATTTGCCTTGCCTATGCTGTCATCTTTAAGTATTTCAATAACTACTTTCTTACTGTAGATAGCATGAACAGTGAATTAAAGATCATTACATGAATACTTCAAATGAGGGTAAAGTGAGTAAATTATATTACAGTTGAAATATTTTGCATGGATAGATGTTTTGCCCATAATTGCTCTCATAACTAGTGGGAATCAAAGGTAAGGGCTATGAAACTTACACAACAGCACCTATTAATTTTCCTAGAAAGTGTAATATAATGCAATGACCATTCCCTATGACATTTTAACAAAACTCGAATATAATGATTCCTGTTTTATAAAAGCCTTCTTTATTCCTTAGCTACTGAAATCTAATATATTAAAATGGTCTCAGATGATTTGTACCACTATGTTTTTAACTTTTAAAATCATGGATTAAAAAATAAATTTGGTAAGATTACTCTTGTAGGAGAGTGTGATTTTTCAGCAAATAGGATTGTGAAGCTAATTTTTTGGAACTTGTCCTCCTGACTACAGAACATCAGCTTTCTTCATGCCCCTTCAGAAAAGCAAACATGGCACTAAAGACAGACGTAAGGTTGGTAGAGTGAGACCTAGCCTGTATTCAAGCAGTAAGAAGCCCTTATGCAGCTTTAGTAATGATCATTAATAGAATTAGTAATCATTATTACTTTGTTTCCCTAGGCAAAGTTATGGCTTAGAACATTTGTTTCTTATGCCTTGACTGTGGTTTTGACCTTATTCAGTCTATAAAGTTATAAATGAGTAGCCACAACTGATAACAGGAACCTAAGGGAGGAATTTTGCTTTCCCATATTCCCCTTTAGATGTTGTCACACCCTACCTAGCTTATGTACAGGCTTTCAGTGAAGTGTATCACTGAAGGATTCTATTTTTTTAGTCCTCTGTGAAAATGTATGTTATGGCATTCTGACCCATAAGTACATGAACATAACATTTGCATTCCCCAATGGCTACTTGTTCACATTCAGAAAAATCACAGTCCTTCCTCTAACTACTTGTTGAACAGTAAACTGTCAACATAAGAAAATAAAAACTCTTGATGGTACCCACTAGAGACAAAACTGTGGAAGCACTTACTTGAACCTTTGAGCACAAGTCATTGTTTTATGATTAGATTTCAAATGCACCAGAGTTTTGTAAACCATACCTAATTCTTCACACACAGTGCTCTTTTCTCCAGCTTCTGAGAGAAAGGAAAATGCAGCCACTTTTTAATGTGAACCTTTTATATTAAGGCAGCCTGGCTGGATGCTGTGTTGTGAGGTAAGGAGTTACAGCTTAGAATGACTAGCAGAAAAATAGCCAGCACTGATTATCCAGACTAAAGGCCAAAGGGGGAGACATAACAGGTTGCAGCAGCCTTTTGCTGTTTGTTTTTTATATTAAAGTGGAACAAGTCCATTTCCTGCTTCTCATTTTCTACCTGAGAAAATTCTTTGCAAAGGTAACAGGACAAGCTTTTAATAGAAACAGTAATAAAATTATCACTAATATTTAGGAACCTTCCTGTTACATGGTAAAAAAATGCATTTGCTTTAATAATATTTAACATATTGCAGATTTCATTATGCCTGCCACAGACACTTTTACTAAAAGTTGATTTCTGTGAATGTTTATTACATATTCCATGACTGGGGAAAAATTTCCTGCAACATAAAAGACTATTGGATTTTGAATTTGTTGACTATTACATAATGAAAAGGAATATGATTTTGATATCAAGCTAGATCAGCCATGTCTCAGAGCTGTGCTGTGCTGGAGTGCTTTTCTCTGTAATAGATACTGAACTGCGCCACTGATATGGTTTGAATAACCTTAGAGTCCTTCCTCGTGTCCATGCTCCTTTAATGGAACAGGTTTCCTGAATGGGGCTTTTTCCCATGGTATACACGCTCTTATCAGAGAACCATAGAATGGTTTGTGTTGGAAGGTATCTTAAAGACCATCTAGTTCCAACTGCCCTGTCGTGAGACCATGTTGCCCAGACCCCCATCCACCCTGGCCTTGAACGCTTCCAGGAATGGGACATCCACAGCTTCTCTGTTCCAATGCCTTACCAATCTCATAGTGAAAAATTTATTCTTAATATCTAATCTAAACCTACTCTCTTTCAAGGATAGATTTTTCAAGCTGTCTCTTTTCCAAGCTGAACAATCCCAGCTCTCTCAGCCTCTATATCTCTCCTTATAGGACAGGTGCTCCAGACCTCTGATCATCTTTGTTAGCCCGGTCTTGTTCCACAGGTCCCTGTCTTTCCTATGTTGGGGGCCCCGGAGCTGGACACAGTACTTCAGGTAGGGTCTCATGAGAGTGGAGTAGAGGAAGAGAATCACCTCCTCTGACCTACTGGTCATGATACTTTTGATGCAGCCCAGGACACAGTTGGCTTTTGGGGCTGCAAGTGGACATTGCTAGATCATGTTGAGCTTCTTGTCCACCAGCTAGCTTTTCCTCAAGGCTAGTCTCAATTAATTCTCTCCCCCACCTGCATTTGTACTTGGGATTGCCCTGATCCAGCTTTGGGACCTTGCACTTGGCCTTGTTGATCTTCATGAGGTTCACATAGGCCTAACTCTCAGGTCTGTGAAGGTTCCCCTGGATGACATTCCTTCCTCCCAGTGTGTCAGTTGTACCACACCCTGTGGTTTAGTGTTTAGTGTCACCCACAAACTTCACAGATTTCATGGAATATTCCAAGTTGGAAGGGACCCACAAGGATCACTTAATTCACCTCTTAAGTGAATGGTCCATACAGGGATCAAACTTGTGACCTTGGTATTAGACCCATGCTCTAACCAACTGAGCTAATCTCAGGGTCCAGACTTGCTAGGGTGCACTCAATTTCACTGTCCACATCCCAAGAAAGATGTTAAATGTCACCAGTCCCAACGCCAACTCCTGAAGAACATCACTTATCACTGGTTTGCACTTGAACATAAGACATTCATTGGCTCCTTGAGTATCACCATCCAGCCAATTCCTTATGGGCCCTAAATGAAGCCAATTTTCTGGCTGAAATGGCTGGCTTATGTTTTCTCAGGAACTATGAACCACCACTGTTTAGAAGTTATTTGTGTTAACTAACCTACCTTATAAGTGATAGTAAGTATATAGCACATCAGTGAATTAGAATGTTACTTTAAAAGTAGTCTTAATTTATACAGTAAACATGCTATTTTTTCTCAAAGATAAATGGCAATATGATTCTATGTGAGTGTACAAATCCAGAAGAATCCTGGGGATGAAATCTGTGTCAGAGGCAGTTTTGTTCCCATTGCTCCAGTGAAGTATTAATCAGATGACTGACAATAACAGAAGCAAAGTACCACTTTACTCAATACAGTTAAATTTATGGTTATATTGTTATGGGAAGATAAAACTGCATGTTTCCCACCTACCAGGTAGAAAATAGGAAGCATGTAAAAGAACAAGAAATAAATAGTTTGCATACAAAAATGTACAGTAAAGGTCTTATTCTTTCTTGTAGATATGGGTTGAAAGTACTCCAAAGGACACTCAAGCTTTAGGGAAATGTCCTAAGAACAATACTTTAGAGATTCTCTGTTCAGTTAAAAAAAATTTACAGTGCTTTTTCAATACTGGTTAATAAGTACTTTGAGACCACTAATTCTCTGCAAACTTAAGGGACACAATAAAAGAAAACATTTATGTGTTCTATTCTTTGATCACACTGTAATTAATACCTCATATAGATCAGCCATTATATTAAAATTCTTCTTAAAATATTGGCTTTAATGATTTGTAATTTACTAGCTGAAAATTAGGTTTATACTGAACATTTCGATGGCACATTGTATTTGAAAAGCAACCAAGTCATTTGATTAATGCTGGAACTAAAGAAACTATCTTACAGATTCATGACCTGTGTTCCTGTGTTGCAGTAGCCTGGTCCTCTCCTCTTCTTCCTTATAAATAAACTTCCTCCCACCCCAAGTAATATCTTTACTTCCTCGATAACATCTGCTAGGTTTTCCTATTCACAGTATGCTTGGCTCTCTCCCATGTTCCCTAAATCCCAGCTGCTGGGGAAGGAGCAGCTTGTATAAGAGCTGATTTCAACATAATACGTGTGTTGATTGAGAGATGAACAAATCTGATTGTTGCTGAGCTTGTATGGCTGCCTTTCCAGTGGGGGTCTTATGTTGGGTTTCTGTTTCCTCTTTCCAGATGCCAATATTCTCAAATATCTTAGCAACTTGTCTTCTAGGTGCCAAGCTCCCTGGTGAAATGCAGAAGAGTGGACAAAGGTGGTGGGAATAATGCATAGAAGTGTAAGAGAACTGCCAAAGGGATAGAAAGTCAAATATATATAATCTCCTTATCAAAGCAAAATTTAAAAGGAGAATGAAGTAGCAGGAAGGGAGCAGCTTACCTGTGTGTGTCCTGGTGCACAAATGGAGTCCAAATTAGTGGCACCGACAATGCCCTAAGAGCCTTCCCAGTATTTCTTAATTTTCTCCAGGAAATTTCCTTCCAGACCCTCTGGAGATACCTACAATACACCTCTCACTGATCGCTCCAGTGTCTACCCCTACCCATGACCCATTGTCACATATCTGCTTTCCTGTAGTGACCATACTCCCTCCAGGCATTGCCCCCTAGCCTTGGTCTTAGTTTCTACCTCAGAATGCCTCTTCCCAGTCCTCTGGTCCCAACCCTTACCACCTCCACTTCTCCTGTGGGCCACACCTAAGCTGTGACCCCTATGCATCTACCTATTTTCTCAGCCAGGTCCAGGTACTTTGATTTACATGGGTAGGTCTGAGCTAATTGGATTAAGATTGCCCTTACCTTCTGACTTTATTCCCAAAAGTCACTTGGACCAACTTGTTGTTGGTCACTCTGACAGCTAAGCACATCCCTTTCCTTGGGCTCCTTGCTTGCTGTGTTGGTTTTGCTGGGCCTGGTTTTTGGTAGCAGGAGGGCCATAGAGGTGGCTTCTGTGAGAAGCTTCCACCATGTCTGGCAGAGCCAATCCCTGATGGCTCTGAAGATGGACATGCTGCTGGCCAAAACTGGTAATTAGAGAGGCTGGTAATGCCTCTGTGATGACATAGTTAAGACGAAAATCAGAACAATGTGGGCACAAATTTTTTCCTAGCCAGAGAAGAGGAGGAGGTGAGAGCATGTGAGGGAAACAACATGGAGACACCAAGGTCAGTGAAGAAGGAGGTGCTCCAGGCGCCAGGCTGAAATTCCTCTGCAGGCCATGGTGTTGACCATGGTGAAGCAGCTGTGCCCCTGCAGCCCAAGGGGATCCATGGGGAATGCAGAGATCCACTCTCAGCCCATGTGGGAGGTGCCCACGCTGGAGAGGATACCTGGAGGAGGCTGTGATCCAGTGGGAGACCCAGTGGAGGGAGAGGGCCCTTGGTTCCAGGCTGAAGCAGCCTGTCCTTGGAGGACTGACCCCGTGGAAGAGTGACCCATGCTGCAGCAGTTTTGGGACTGTGTGCTTGTGGGAGGGACTCACGTTGCATCAGTTTTGGTAGGACTGCTGCTTGTGGGAGTGGACCCATGTTGGAGAAGTTAACAGAGAACTGTCTCCCATGGGAAGGGACCCCACAGTGCAGCAGGGGAAGGACTCCCCTCCCTGAGCAGTGTAAGGAAATCTCGGGGGACGAACTTACCAAACCCCCATGCCCTGTCTCCCTGAGCTGTTTTGTTGGTGGGAAGGAGGGAGGGTCTGGGGGAAAAATGGTGTTTTTGAAGGGTTAATTTTACTTCTCTGACACTGTTAGTAATAAATTCACTTTGTATCTCTAAGCTGAGCCTGTTTTGCACTTGGAGTGTTTTCTCCTGGTCCTTATCTCAACACATGAACCCTTTGTTAATTTTTCTCTCCTCTGCCCAGCTGTGGCAGGGGAGGGTGAGCGAGTGACTTTCGTGGGTGCCTGGCGGTGGGCCAGTGTCAAACCACAACACTTGCTAACATAGACATCAATGTCAGAAGTGATTTTTGCAAGCATAGAGACCAGTTCACAGAGAAGAAGTTTGGACAGGAATAGAAGTGAGCAATTGAGATGATAGGGGCTTCTGTGGTGATCAAGAAAGAGGAATGCATACTATACAATAGAAAATATTATAGGTTGACAAGTTTTTACACACCAAGGGGAAGGCCAAGAAGGGATATGATTGCTCTCCATAAATATTTCAAGGTAAACAGCAGGAATAAAGATAAGTGTTATAGTCTATATTGCCAGCAGAAGGATAAACTGACCATGAATTAATGTCATTTTCAGTTTAGTAGGATGGTTTTAATCCTCCAAGACTGAGGCTCCTGTAACAGTGTCGTAAGAGCAAAAAAAAATCCTACCTAGGCCTGGGTGAAATTTGTTAAATCATCAATGAGACTGGGAGAGGCTCACTCAACAGCACTGGGAGCCTGGTGTTTGGGGAGTATCACTAGCACACCAATTTTTGTCAGTCATGCACTGCCTTGCTGCACACTCTCATGCCTGCCAGAGCTGGATGCAATATTCTAGATGGTTTTTAATAAATGCCTGGAGCACTAATAATACCACTTTACTTTATGGTATATCTATTTATTAATGTAACCCGCTATCAGCTTTGCCTTCTTTTCCAGCAGCTGTGAAATGATTTGATGGTTTTAATTATTTTTCATAATAACCCCCAAATTCCTCCCTTGATTAGCTTCCTAGATGAAATTTCCATTTAGTATATATTCTCTAACTTGGTGTTTGGTTTCCCTGCTAATTATCTCACATTTTTTTTCTGTGTTAAGCTGCATTTGCCATCTGCTCATCCAGTCAAAAAATAATGGAAAACCTTTTGAATCCAATTGCATTCTCCTAATTACTGGTTCTGTCTCCAGTTGTGTTATTACCCACAGATTGAAAGATCTTGGGCCAAATAATTAGCAAAAAACCTGAGATTCCTTTGATTTTGGCTGAGCCATGCTGATACATACCAAGACCCTGATCTTTCACTTCTTAGTGTCTAAAGTTCCCCATCTTTCAAAATATAAACATCTGAGTCCCACTTCTCTCAATTTTCATGTACAGTATTGATGCTGCATTTCCCACACTTAGACCAAGCCCCCACTGTGAATGAGTATTTAATTCAGCTGTACTTGGCAAGTACTCTCTCCAGGGAATTCACATGAAGTTAGTGGCACTTTCAATGAGCTTGAATGTTTCAATAAACATGAACTGAACATTTATTTGTTGTTATGCATATATGAACATTTGCAGATGTTTGGCAATATCAATGCTTACAGCATTTAAAAAAACCCCTAAACCGACAACATAAGTTCTCATGTGTATCTTTTCTTCTTTCTCTGTATCTACTGTTTTTTTTTTCAGCTTCTCAGTGTCTCTGTATGCCATTTTGGTGTAGGTACTTTTTAAGCCTTGTACTTGGATTCTGTGATGCTGTTACCTCCTGATACTTTTTACATTACTGTACTGGGTTGTCAGGCGCCCACCAAAACCTGTCTGTCACTTCCCTCCACAGCTGAATGGGGGAGAGAAAATATAACAAAGGGTTCATGAATTGAGATAAGGACACGGAGATCACTCACCAAATACTGTCATGGGCTAAACAGGCTAGAATTAGAGATATTAATTAAATTAATTACTAATAAAATCAGAGTGGGATAATGAAGTACAATAAAGCCTTAAAAACACCTCCCTCCCCCCTTCCCAGCTCTACCTCCTCCTCCAGCAGTGCAGGGTGAAAGGGAATGGAGTTAAGGTCAGTTGATCACAGGTTGTTTCTGTCACTGCTCAGGGAACGGAGTCCTTCCTCTGCTCCAGTGTGGGATCCCTCCCGCAAGAGATCATTTTCTATGAACTTCTCCAACATGAGTCCATTCCATGGGCAACAGTCCCCCTCAGACTGCTGCAGTGTGGGTCACGCTTACACAGGGTGCAGTTCTTCAAGGACAGGATGCTCCAGGGTGGGCTTCTCTCTCCATGGGTCTCCCCCAGGGTCACAGCCTCCTCTCAGGCATCCACCTGCTCTGGTGTGGGTCTCCTTCACGGGCTGCAGGTGGATCTCTACATTCCCCTGTATTGCAGGGGCACGGCTGCCTCACCATGGGCTGCACCACGGGCTGCAGGGGAATCCCAGCTCTGGCACCTGGAGCACCTCCTGCCCCTCCTTCGGCACTGACCTTGGTCTGCAGGGTTGTTCCTCTCACATGTTCTTACCCAGCTCTTGTTTGGTCACAATAACACCTGCACAATCACTTTTTTTTTTCCTTCTTAACTATGTTATCCCATAGGTGTTATAATTTCTGACTGGCCCAGCACATCCATCCTGGAGCTGTCTGGCATTGGTTTTGCTGGACATGAGGAAGCTTCTGGCAGCTGCTCCCAGAAGCCACCCCTGTAGACCCCCTGCTGTGTAAAACCTGGCCATGCAAACCCAATACATTTATTTGGTGAAAAGTTTGGTGTTTTGTGAGTTGCTGTCTTCAGTTCTAGATTCCCGTTACCAAGTTTTTTCTCATAAAGACCATTCCTGTCTTTTTTTACTGTCTGTATATTTCTGTATCTTTTCCTAGAGTCTGTATAGGAAAATATATTTTTTTTATGATAGAGTCTTATTTCCAAATCAGCTGAACTGGATTTTGCAGTTATTAAGCTATTACAGTAAGGAGATCTACCATGCAAACTATACAGAACTCTTTATTTCCACTGTGGATTAAAATGTTTCGTATAAACAGAACAGGACCCCTGTAAGCTGTTATATTTGAGCAGTGTCACTAAAATATTGTGGCAAGGACATGAAGTCATAGGGTACAGGTTTATTGCAACATTTGATCTTGTGCACTACTATTCTTTTCGAAGGTCTTTTTAAAAGCAGAGTTTGGGCTTTTAGTTAGCTGAACAAGCAAGCTGAAAGACAGTTTTAAAACCACCCCAGTTTCCTCAGGGCTACCAGTTGTTTTATATTCCTAATTATTTTTTCAATAGTAAGGTGCTATTGATCTCCATTCTTCTGCTTAAAAGATACTTCTAAAAGAAATAGCAGTTGAATGGGAATTGTAAGCATTGCATTCAATGCCTGCAACTTGAGGCAATGATAGTTGAGCATTTACCTGAGACTTTGTTTTGAGAAGATTATTTCTTCTCTCATCTTAAATATTATTTAAATTTTCTCCATAAATATTAGCTTTGACAATTTTATTAATTTATTCATGCTGCAACTTATTGCATTACCATAATCAAAAAATCATAGGGAAGAGAGAGAGAGAGAGAGAAATTCCTCTTAAATGTCAGAAAACTGGATAAAGAGGAGAAGGGAATAGATATTCTTAAATTTCCTTTTCTTTACTGTAAGATATTTAAGGATCTCCTAATTTGGGCAATTTCAAAGCAGGTACATTTTAGAAAAATATATAAATGATTACTTTGTTCTGCTGAAATCAGTGTAAATATTTAGGTGTTTGCTTTTGTAGGTTTTGCATCACATGTAATTAATTATGTGAAAGCATGTAATTTCCCATCCAGAAATTTATTTTATTGCTGTGAAAAATAATTTGATTAATTATTTTAATCCTATCGGACAAGATGGAACTAAACTTACAACCCTAGAGAAATTAATGTATGCCTTCAGAACATGAAAAAATTAAAAATGTATGTCGAAAACTTTTATGAATATTCTCAAAGCATTTCAATTTCTTTGTGTGGTTTAGATATGAGACAAAATTTTGCTGGATTATTATGGGAATATTAAAGTTAGGCTATACAATTTATATTGTAAAACTTCAAGTAAGACAAAGCATTTGTAAGTCTAATAAATAGAATTATGTCATTACTATACATAATACAATTAGTTCATGAAATCCATATAGCTTTTTAAAGGGCCTAAAATATTAATGGAAAATTGTATACCTTGGGAAACTTGTTTATATTTAAACTCCATCTTAGCCAATGTTACATTTACTGCTTTTCAACCACATCTGAGGTACAATAGTTTTTGAAGTCAAACAGCAATTTTCTAATTATATCATCCAATAATTAAAATGTTTTAAATAAGAAAACTTAGATAAATAGTCCTGAAAAATTGCTATGATAAATCATTCTTGATTTTTTTTAAGGATGAAGTATTAAATCTGAATGACAACTAATTTCACACGTGTGTATATCTGTTTTCTGTTGATTAGGAATTCAGGGGTGTTTCTGTGATGAAGAGAATTTATAATGCTAAATTCTTTAGTATTATAAACTACTCATTTGTGACATTTATTTATTAATAACTTGTGTAATATTTATAGTTTGACTATGAAAGATGGATCATAACTTTTTCATTACTTATCGCTGGCCAGTAATTCAATATTATCTTCGTGTTAAAAATAATCTCCTTAATTTTAAATTTTCAGGAATTTACCCCTTAGTTACATCTTGCACATAGCTTGATAGAGGCCATCAAATTTTGGTAATCACATGTGTGTGTTTATAATTTCTAAAGTCATGGCCAGTCCTGCAGATAACCTCACTCATGTGACTGTTTAGGGGTCAGTCAGCAGTGTTTAGAATGTTTATCTGAAAGAAAAGGCTTCATTAACAACAAATTTCTCATTATTTAAACTATTTTTTTCCCTTTAAATATTCTGTCAGAAAAGCAGATCAAGGGTGGTGGCAGTTTCTTTGCATGATTTCGAACACTGGATCATAAAGAGAAACTACTCCATCAATCTGATTTTTCATTTGTGCATGCAAACTTGCTTCCAGTATCTTGTTAGAAGGTAGAGAACAGTGGCTATCATTACCCTAAAATTAAAAGAGGCAGTTTCAGTAGATATTTTATTTAATGCATCTGGAAAGGAAAGAAAGGTAGTTTCGAAGAATAGGGAGAAACTGGTATGGCTTTAAACTCAGTTAACTTATCTGAGAAATTTTGGGCATTTAATGTGGACTAGTGTATTTTCTGGTCTTCTGCTTTTGTCTCTCTCTCAAAAGTGAAGAGCAATTATGCAACTCCATTTTATGTTTAACACAAAAAAATGTTTATTTTCTAAAAGGCAGTAACATTCAGATGGGACTATTAGTAGAATCCTGTCCTTAGGCTAGATTGGTCAGTGGAAGTTTGCTCCAGTGATGATAATGCCAGTGATTTGTATGTAATTAGCTGAGTATATTATACATTAACTTAATCTTGAGAGTTTTATGAGGGTTTCAATATATCAATAACAATGTCTAAAATACTTGCACAGCTTGTGCTGAGATTCTAATTTTGGTGCTATTTTAAAATCAGACAAATGCATCCCATATCAGTTTAGTGTGTTTACATTTCAGGTTCTCTGAAGCTTCTATATGATACATAGAGATCTGTGATACTTAGCAGTTACAGCAATGGCATAGGGCATGTTAACAATCTGTATTTTGACCTTTCAGTGGTTGTGCTCTGTACATAGACTCCTAATACTGCAGATTTGGACTTCCTCGTAGCTAGCTATTAAAGCAATCACCAGACCATTGCAAAGGCATAAAGGAAGTGAAGGTCAAATCACTGGCAGTGAATTCTAGCTTGCTGCAGTAATCTAAAAGGTAATGCTGGCTGAAAGAGGTACCACTTGCTGTGTACATGATGCATTGAAGAAAGCAAGGGGCTCATACGGTTGAAAAGATATAGTGATTTTTAAATCTGCTGTTACAACTTTGCTTTTGGCTATTTAAAGTTGAATTAATTAGTGTTTCTACAAAAAGATCAGATATTTCAGTCACTGAATTCCATATCTCAATGTAGCTTAAAATATCTTTTGCACCTTCAAATCCTATTTCTTTATTGCAATTGCACATCTTTTTGTCAAAGGATTTATCTAGTTATTATTAATGTTCATTTAGTTGTAACTGGAATTTTGGGTTGGTTTTGTTTATGAATGTTCATGAGGAATGTTCACTATAGAAAACCAAGCATAAAAAGTTTCCAGATGTGCTCAGTTTTACACTTTGTTCCAACACAGGGGCTTTGTACAAGTGTGGGTGAATACCTCAACAGAGAAAAGTTGGGAACTTGAGTTTGATGCTTTTTACAGAAAACAGCAAACATTTTTTTTCCTGCTTACCTCACTGGAAAGTTTATATAACTCCAAATAAATCTTTAATTTCTACTGTAAAAGCTAAAATTAAGAACTCTTTTTTTTTTGAGCTTAGATCTGAGTCCTGCATGGAACTCTTTGTGTCTTTGTAATGGTAAGATAAAGGTCACATTTATGTATCCAGTGAGATGAAAGTGTTTTAAATCGTCATCACAATAGACTTTTTTTTCCTGAGAAAGTTTAAGATGAAAAGGTAAGGATATTTTCTGTAAGTCTACTTTCAAATTTTTCCAGATTAGTTTTATTAACTCTTATTTCTTTGGCAGCAAATGCTGTATAACTTAAACAGATTTTGGTTTAATTTCTTAAAATCAGTTTTGGTGCTTCACACTAAATTTGTGCTTCTTCTGTATTTACTCTCCAGAAGACAGTGTTTCCGATAGAGAGTAGACACTGTATTGAAGCTCTCCTCCTGAGATATGCAGATCTATTTAGAAATATCATCAGATCTCAAGGACTATTCAATGCAGACATCCTAACAATTTCAGCTCAGAGCTCTTGTAAACTTAGTTCCCCTCAGCCTGTATTTAAGAAGGAACCCATAGTAGATTCTTTCTCAAGACAGTGGAAAAGTCTTATACAACTGATCAGACCTTGAGCTGTGGTCTTTAGCTGTTGGTAGTCACTGCCTGGCACATTAAAATTCTGTAAACGTCCTCAGGTAGTCATTTAGCATATGAGGCCACTGCATATTTGGGACTGGATCAGGTCAAAACTTTAAAGTTGTATATCACAGTCCTTTTGAGTTTGAATTAGGACCTAGAAGTGTAGGACTTTTATAAGAACCTCAGAAGTGTGTCTGCAGCAATGAAGGCTGACTGCACACTGGACATCATCAGTACAGCTCGCAGGTTAAATCCAGTGATTGTTCCCCTGTTTTTGGCACTTCAGATGCTGCAATTGGAGCAGGGCCCAGTTCTAGCCCTTACCCACCTCCACCCCAGTATAAGAAACACAAACTGGAGCATGTCCAGAGGATGGCCACCAAGATGGGCAGAGTACTGAAGTATATGATGCACAAGGAGACACTGAAGAGACCTGAATTTGTTCAGCCTGGGGCTGAGGAAGCTAAGAGGAGAACAGAGCTAATTGCTGTCCTCAGCTGCTCAATGGGTCATTACAGCCAGATGGAGCCAGGCTGTTAATGGACATGCACAGTGTAAGGACAGGAGGGAACAGATAGATGTTGCAGCAAGGGAAATTTCTATTAGATCTGAGGTATAAACTCTTCATGGTGAGGGTAGTCAAACAGTGGAACAGTAGCCCAGGGTGACTGTTAATTCTCCTTCCTGGTGGATTTTCAAAACTTGAGCAGGCAATGCCTTCAGAAACGTGAGGTTACTTTGGCAGTATTCTGCTTTGAGGGATAAACTCTTAACAACTGCAGAATATCTATTCCAATGCCTACTGTTCAGAGTTGGTATACATTACTGACTTTATATGAAGGACATCATTCAAGTCTTGCCCAGATATGGATACATTCCCTTTAAATTGTTACATGTTTTTGTAGACCCTTTGTATTTCAAACTACCTTCTTAAATTTGTTTTGAAAGTCAAATCCCCACTCCATTTAGATGCTTTCAAAATCTGATTCCTATATGAGAGTAAATAAAGAGAAAGGAGTGAAAAAATCAATTTAACCTTCAGTGTACCGGAGTATCAGATTGTGTGATATACTTTGTACCTGTGCAGTCCCATCCTATTTTTTTTGCCAGCTCCCTATTTGGTTCTTTGTTATATCATATTCAGCTTGGATTTGTACCATTTTTATTTGTTCTTATGAGGCTCTGAGTGTATTGGTGAAATCTCTTAAAACGAGCAAAAGGAAATAAGATTGAGAAAAAAAAGAGACAGAAAATAGAGGAATGATGATATATAGCCTGGGTAGTTTTGCACTAGTGTACTATTGACCCTGAATTGAACTCCAATGACACTTGCATTGGCTCCAGAGGGCTTTTGGAGCAAGCAAGGTTCAGATTGTCTTCAGTTTTGTATTTCACAGCACTCTCATGGGTCATCACTCCTACAATTTTTGATCATCACCCTGGCCCTCCATGGTATTTTTCAAAATCATGCTACAATGTGATTAGGGGGTGGCAAGTTTCTTAACCTTGTCTGTGAGGAATATGACTCACTTTAACCTTCAACATCACTAGAAAATGAGGAAAAACAAGAAGAAATACAAATGGATTTTCACTTTATAAATCTATCACCTGGTCTTTTTTGGACTCGTTTGGGATATTTAGACTCTCCACTTGGATACTGTGCATTTGAAATATGTATCAGAAGTGTGCTAATGCACATCCTTTTTATTACTGTGTTTATGGCTGCTCCTCTGAAAAGAAGGCATTTGTGTCCAGATCATCAAGAGAAACATTAGCTCCTTTTTTATTTCTTGAGTGGCTAATATTTTGCTTTTTATTGCTTCAGTTATTTTTGTTTTCCTGTGAAAATATCTGATTTTCTGATCTCTTTTGGCTTGGTTAATGCATGTGTAATGTGTAAACTCCATATGGAGAAGGATCTGATGCGCAAATACTGTGAATAGGTTCTGGCATTGCTTTGAGCATGAACTTTATATTTTTATCTGGGGAAAATAATGGTCTCTTAGTGGTTGCTTTATGCATTTTGTTGGATGTCAGTTCATTTGCTCAAAAATATACAAAGTTTCTTTCCAGGCTGGTTGATTTTCTTCAGCGTTAGGCTCACTCTATTTTAATAATGGCTATTCTGTATTCTGTTTATATTTAAACTTCTTTCAGTATCTTCACTTCTCAGGACTACTCATTTGCCTTGCTCTGTCTTTCCCAGTATAGCCCAGCTGCTAGGCTCTCACAGGCAGCTGGGTTATTTCCTATTGTATTTTTCCTATTCTCCAAAACTTTAGTAGCTATTTGATTTTCCTAACCTCAAGGCCCAGTCCTCAACAGTAAAAGGGCTTTAGCTATAAATACAGTTAAAAGGAATTATTCAAGAAAGCTGAAATTGCAAATGCAGGGGAATCCCATCTTGAGAATGGTCATACAATGATCAGCAGTGAGAGGAAGGCAGGAAAGTAGGCTCTTAGACTCAGCAAGAAGTACTTGTAGAAATTGTTTCGAAGGAATTAAATACATTTCTTTGCTATATCCACAACAACTCTAAACAATTGTTAAGATTATATTTTTCATCATGTTCTGTATGATGAAGTCACTTATTTTTCTGAGTAAAAAAAAGAACCACAGAAAAACAAAACAAGTTTCAAGATGGACAGATATGTTTACCTATAGAAACACAAATGTGGTTTTCTTTTGATTGAAGTTATTTTTATTTCCTTTATGACTCTTCACAGAAATGGGCAAAAAAAACATTTAAGTGCAAAAAATATTTACTTTCTCTTCATATTGTGCCATTTTTCAGCACTCATAATACTAAAAGAAATACAGTGCTTTGGTGTAGTGTAATTTTGATTATTTTTGCCACTTCATAGTTTCAAACAAGTAGTTGTAAAAAGTACCTTGAATGCTTTGTGGATTTGGTTTACATGGATTACCTTAATAGGGCATGTACTGCAAAAGTGCATCAACAAAGTGTCTTTGAATGAATTTCATTTTTATGATGGCAACTGATCCAGGTACCTCTAGTCAAATTTATGTCCCAAAGGATGAGTGATGTATCATCTGAGTCAAGAAAATAGTGCTGCCTTAAATTAGGCCAATAGCATTCTTAGAAATATAAGAGATTGTCAGAGGGTAAATATTTTGTTGTACCAGGCAGTCAAAGGGTTTTGGTCATGAAGTGTATTCAGTGTGGGCACTTATAATTTTAAGATATCGGTAAGTTGGAGAAGAGCAAAGATGAATACTTCACACCGTGGCTGAGAGAAAAACTGAGGAATTAGAATGGAGGAAAAAAAAAAACTTAAGGAAATGAGTATCAATTGGATTTTTTTTTTCCCTGAGTGCATTAAACGTTTTATTCTCCGTCTGCACATGGAGGGTTTTATTCCCTGTCATTGGAGACTTTAGAGCACATTTTATAAAAAAATTTGTAGGTAAAATGGGCTTTATAGAAGAAAAGGCTAGCTGGTTTTTGTAGATGTCTCTCAATACCTTACCTGAATGGGTGACTGAGCATGGAGCAGGACATCTCCAAGGGATTTGCTCTAGCGTCAGTGTGGAACAAAGATGATATTGTGAATGGATAGTCTTGGTAGACACGACAAAATCCTGCAGTTTATCCTGCAGGTCTGTCCCATTGATGTTTCAGCAGATGATAGTGTGTAATGATGAGATAGAACAGGAGGAAAGAGCTAAAATAGATAAAGCAAAAGGTGTAGGAGAAAAAATACACATGAGAGGGAATGGAAAACATAGTTCATAATTCTTTGAGCTTTTATTGGTACTACTATAGCCATGTTTAGATACAAATATTGGATTAAACTCCTTAAAATTATTGTTTTCACAGTTAAGCCTTAAATTATGATTTGCTTTTCAGCCGCTCTAAATCTCAATATAATGCATGGCTACTCTGTTTCTCTTTGAGTGCCAAACAGTTCTGTTTCATTAACATCAGTAAAATGATGTAAAGAGACTGATCACAGGGTGCTGATGAAAATGATGAAACAGTTGTGTTTGCCTTTAGAACAAAAATCTAAAGAATTATCTGCTAAATTTCCTCTTG
>VXBC01005917.1:1390301-1402313 GCA_013399945.1 Ploceus nigricollis | reverse complement strand
AAAGGTTGGTCTTACCCTCCCATTTGCCATTAATATATTTGCAAAAATATTTTTTATTATCCTTTACAGAACTTGCCAAATTAAGTTCAAACTGTGCTTTGGCCTCTCTAATTTTTTTCCTACATGCCCTAGCAACTCTCTTAAAAACTTCCTGAGAGACCTGACCCTCCTTCCAAAGATGATACATCCTCTTTTTATTCCTAAGTTCCTTCAGAACCCCGTTTCCCAATCAGGTGGGATGTTTGCCTCGTCAACTCATCTTTTGGCACACAGGGACAGTCTGTTCCCATGCCCTCAAGATCTCTGTTTTGAAACACATCCACCTTTCCTGGACTCCTTTGTTTTTTAAGGGCTGCTTCCCAAGGAACTCTCTGAATAAGACTCCTAAATAGGCCAAAGTGTGCCCTCTGGAAGTCCAGTGTAAGAGTCTTATTGATGTTCTTCCTGATTTCACAAAACACAGCACAAAAGCAGCTACCATGAAAAAATTAACTTTATCACCACTAAAGACACATACAAAATTTTTTTTGCATTATTCTGATTCTGATTTTTCCCACAGAGTTTTATATACAATTCTACAACCTGAGGAGCATCTGCAAATCTCAAAGACGGCAATGATGGGACACTTTGGAAAGGAAATACGGCATTTTTATTTATTTTTTCATTATTTGAAAATTATTCAACATACCTCATGGACAAACTGTAATTAAGCCTTGCTTAACACAGTGGAGTAACGAAAACTAGAACAAAAAACAGAACCATAAACATTCCTTCAAAATTAAACATACATATTTCACGCCAGATCACACAAATCCTGAATGTCCTTCAGTCATCCAAAAGTCTTTAGCAGCTGAGTATGCAGAGTACCTAAAGGATTCCACTCTATACCATTTTTGTGCTCATCCACAAAATTTCTTTTAAAAAAATTTTTTTTCTTAAGAAATTGTGCAAATTTTTTTGTGCAGATAGAAAATGATAAATTGAATATTTTCAGCTACAATTTTGAAAACATTCCTTTTCTATCTGAGCAGGCTGACAGTACAGTGTTTCATGTATTTGCACATCTTTGCAAATCTTTACTTGTTATTTCTCATTATCCACTTATAAAACAGAAATGCAAAAATTGTTAGATAAAAGGAGAACAACTCAAACAAGAGATTCATGTCATTATCACAAATTATTCTCAGCATTATAAAGGAAATAATGATGAGAAGAAGAAGAAAAAGTAAATAACAATCCTAATAAACTGTACTCTATTTCTGGTTCATTTGTGTATAGTAAAAAACAAAGTTAAAATATACATTAAATATCATATTTTTGTTTATTTGGTAAAGATAAAATAAGATTAGTATTTTTGAAAGTATTTTAACTTACAGAGATAAAAACTTTATTTAAGTGCTTTCACTGTTTTTCTAACATAAAAATTATGCATATTTTGATCTTCAATTTGAAATAAAATAGTGATAGAAAAAGACATTTAATCTAGGCAATTATTGAATTACAGTTAAATCAGAAAGTAACCAGTCATGCTTTTTTCTCCCAGAAATTTCACAGTAACAAAAACTGGCAACGGGTAAGTTTAAGTTAGAACCATAGAAAGTAATCCTTAGTACTTGTGTTCAGCTCACTCTTTCCATTTGACCATTTCAGCTTTAAAAAAAAAAATTAATTGAATTTTTAATCTGCTGTAAGAATGTTAATTGTTATTATCTCATGAGGGCTGAATGACTTTGGATATAGAAGCATGTATCTGCAGGGTGAGTAAACAGCAGCTAATAAGTAATCATTATCATGTTTGGATTTCATTTAAAGTTTTTTGGTTTATTTTCTTTCTGCTCTACAGGGTGGAGAAGGAACACCTGCCTAGGAAGAAGCATTCAGAGCAAATTTCTCTCAACTACTTCTCTAAAAATTCTCTACTTCATTCTGAAAATATTGTTATGAGGCATTGTTATGCTAAGATGTTTCAGAGCTGTAAACTGGGAGGGGATCACATCTCAGAATTTTCCTTTACTTCTCTGAGTCTTCATTCTCTTAATAGAAAATATCTTCATTATATATACAAAGATAACTGTTAAAATTAGGATGCATCTGTACTGAGTCTGTCTGAGATGGATTTAATTTTCCCCACAGCAGCCCTCAGAGTGCTGTGCTTTGCATTGGTGGCTAGAAGGGTCTTGATAACACCAGAGCTTAGGCTACTGCTGAGCAGGGCTCACACAGCACCAAGAATGACTCCCCAGCATTCCCCCTCATCAGTAACCTGACGGTGGGAAAGATCCTAGGAGAGGACACAGCCAGGGAAACTGGCCCAATCTGACCAAAGAGATATTCCATACCGTGTGATGTCTTCTCAGACATAAATGCTGAGAAAAGAGAAGGAGAGGGGTGCAAATTTGCTGTAATGATGTTTGCCTCCTGCAGCAACCGCTGCACAGCTGAAGTCCTGCTTCTCAGGATGCGGCTGGGCATCGCCTGCTGATGGGAGGTACACAATTTTCCTTGCCTTCCGTGCATGACCTTTTCTTTTGCTTTTAAAACTGTCTTTATTTTCACCTACAAGGGCTAGGTTTTTTTCTTATTTTCTCCCCCCAGCATTTTTCTGCTGAATGATAGAATAGCTTGGTGGACCCCTGATATCCAGCCAACATCAGCCCACTACACCATCAAACTCCTTTACTGTTTTTGACAATTTCTCACCTCCCATGTTTTTAAAAATGTAGGATTCAATTTTAAAGAATGTGTTTTATCACAAGAAGAGATTATTTTATAAGTATATTATTTTTTTTTTATATTACTGAATTTGACTTTCTATGATCATGGTCCTGCTCTGGTTAACTTCCTATTGATTAACATTGTCTGCACAGTATCCAACTTATTTTCTGTTTTGGTCATCTATCTGACTTTAGAAAAATGTCCTAAATGTGGGTATTTTTATTGCTAATGTATTAGTCTAACTTGTCTCAGATCAGTTATCAACATTTATGTGCGATATTAATGATGGCTTACTTTCCTCTTTTTATTAGTAAGCAAATAAAAAAATCTCAAAACAACAAAACAAACACAAAATGAACAAAGAAAAGACCCAACAAAAATGTGTCCAGGTCCTGTTTTACCATACATCCCTATTCCCAACTCACTTTTAGTCACGTCTGGAAAGTTGTTTAAAATGCTGTACAGACATCCCCTCATTGACTAAGGATAAGAAAATTTCAATCTTCAGCAGGCCAATGGGGAACTCAGTCAAGAGGTGGTAGTGCTACCTGGGAATGTCCTTTTTCTAAACATGAAGTATATGATTTTCCATAATTAATGTACACGTGATTTTGGCTTACAATTATAAAATTCCTACCTTTTTTTTTAATAGATTTCTTAAAATCTTAGAATACTTGCTCCCTAATAAACACATGCATAATTCCCTCTAATAGTGATTCCTTGCTTGATATTGATCGGAGTCAATATTAGACTTGATCGTTGTTCGCAATGATTTTGCAGCAAACATATCTGAAAGCAAATTGAGAAGGCTGTGTTACCTCCAGCAATTTCTTAGCAACCTTTTATGTGAAATGTGTAGCAGATGAGTAAAGAACCAACTGACTGCATGTGGAGAATATGGAAACTACAAACTATGAGATCTGCAAAGCATTTCCACACTATTAAGAATCTGGGGTTATCAGGTATATAAAAATTAAGATGTTTTGGTCTGTCATAAGCACAGGCACACATAAACATTTATGACAAAGGTATATGGAATAGAATAGCAAGATTATCAGGATATTCTACAGAACTGAAAGACTCACCAAGTGACAGATTACACTTGAAGTGCAATAGCTTAAAAATATGGAAGACAAGACTCTGTTTGTACAATTTCTCAATAAACTGCTAGTCTAATTATATATAGGATAGCATGAGCTAACACACTTTTACCACACTTAGCAATGAAAATTCAGCATTCAAATGTTAACTGCATCTAAAACTGCATTTAGATTGTCCTTTAAAATCCATTTTCTACAGCATTGATTTTACAACTAATACTTTTTTTTCTCTTTTGTTACCAGCTCACCATAATTAGAGGCAGTAGAAATAAAAATGAAAATTAAATGTAAATGTTGAAGTCGTGCTTTGCTGCCAACACTCATACTAAGAAGGCCAATTTACTAGCGGTTACCTTGATAAGTAATTATTTGTGCATAATCAAACAATATCTTAAGATTTTACAAGTGGTAGCAAATATTGTCAATTAGTTTCTTGAGCATTTCCCTTCAATGTCTGAAAAATATAAATCAATCTCAGGCCTACTTTCCAAGGTGGGAAAATAAACAGCCTGGCAGCAGATTCTCCTCTCTGAACAGAGATTTTATAGAGATGATCTCAGAAACTACGGAAAGATACCGCACTTGTACCTGTCCTCAGCATTAAAGTGTCCCATAATCCATTGGTCTGTAGAGGTCCCTCAATGACTCATTTGTACTGCAGAGACTCCCTGTGGTCTAAGTCACAGCAAAGAAACATTACTGGAAACTCATTACAATTTAACTAAATCCTATTTTTTTATGTTAACTCCAATAGAGTTAATTTTCTTCATAGTAGTTTGTGTGGGGCTGTGGTTTGGGTTTGTGACAAAAACAGTGTTGGGAACACAGGGATGTTTTAGTTATTGCTGAGCAGTGCTCATACAGACTAAAATATGGAGAGGAAAAACAAAAAATAAATGCATATGCACATTTTCAGTGTGAAGTTTTAGGTCCTTATACAAAAAGATGTCACCAAAGAGCAATGTAAAACATTACTTGGTTTTAACTTTGTAATTTTTTTGTTCTTTCAGAATGCACACCCATCTCTTGCTGTATTTAGGATGCAAAATGAGGAAAGGAATGCATACAAGTTAGAATGCTAACAATGATATCCTGTGTTAAACTCTAACCCTTTGCAATATTATTACATATGCTTTGGTTGTTGGAAATATGTGAGCATGAAAGCAGGAAGGAAAAAACAAGGTTTATTTTTGGTATGTACAGGGCTAATCACATGCTGCCAAATGTTTAACAATTTTAAGGACATGAAGGTGTTACATGCCAGTGTTTTAAAGATCCATCAGAAAATGCTCTGTGATAGACAGAAACTGAATGTGTTTATCTGTTTTGTGTTAAAGGTGTTGACCTAGTGAAAGGCATTTTTATTGCCTTTCTTTCTCGTGGATGAGGAGTTTGTAGTATGCTTGCAGCATCAGTAGACAAGTTCCCTATTGAATTTATTTTGTGATTATTACTGGAGCAAACAGAAGCCTTTTTTTCTGTTCTTCGTAGCAGAAAATTAAACAATGTCACAATTTTGAATGAGTATGAACAGACATTTTCCCAATGGCTTTTCGAATGTAATCATTTAGGCAAAAAAATATTGCTAACATTTTTCACAAAATTTACTAGAACAAAATTGCACTGAAATCTTGGAACTGGATTCTACATATCAATAAAAGCTCATCTAGCAAGAAAAATATTAATTCAAAAAATAAATTTATGCTTTTCTACCTTTCACTGTAATGACAGAAAACAGTGAGTTAGTTATATATACCTTTTATGTTTTGTTGATATAGAGCTATCAGATATTTTCTTTCAGTTTCTGTACCAAGCCATTATTGCTTGAATAATTTCTTGCAGATGTCACAGAAACATTGATGAATGAACTATTAGTCCCATTTGGAGGCTGGATTTCCCGTTATATAGAGATAATGGTTTTTTAAAAATACAAAACTGAGGAAATATTTCTATTATATTTTCTGTTCAGTTTTCTGAGTCAAATGCTAAAGTCATCATATCCACTTCAGAGGATAATATAAGCACTTTCTCACTTAGACTAATTTTTAACCATTAAGGTCTTCTTAATGGACTCGTGGTTGCTAGTATTAAAGCACCAGTACAACTGTCCATCCACCAGTTCATAGTTTTGATCTATAATGAACAATTGGACTGACCAGGAAGGTAATAGTTTAAATGGAATTGAACATTCCGTGCAAAGAACCAGACAAGAAAAAGACACAAGATCAAACTCGTGAACATTTAGAAGGACAAGTCTGAGTGCTGGAGAACAAAAGGAAGTGTATTGAAAACAAATTTGATCAGAAGTGACAAGCTGAGACTTTGTTGTGGAAAGTAGGAAGTTTGGAAGAAGAAATGAAAGACAGAATCAATCTTGTAGGATGGCAAAAGAATCCAACAAACCAATCAAACAAACAAAACCCCAAAAACATCATAAAAGGATTCATAACAAAATTGTGCTCAAGAGGTCATAAAATTAAGATCTATTTAATCCTTTGTTTAACCTGACCCAAGTGGAAGAAACCCTAGAAGTCAGATTCTGACATCCAGTACCATGCTAATTCCATACACATCCATCAGATTTCACTGTTTGATGTTGTCTTCTGTACTGTAACTTTCTAATATAATGTTTCTCCTACAAAATTTAACTTTTGTTTTAGGTTCGAAATATTAAAGTACAAGTTCTTACAGAATCAACTGCTGTTATCCAAATACACCAAAACATTTCTATTGCTCTTTCTTATTTGTGAAACACCTATGTGTCTTTCAGAATTTAAATTTATGAGGACACCTCTTATACACAGTTTTGAACAAGCCAGTTCCTTTAAGTTCCTTAACCACTGATCATGGAATCATAGGATGATTTGGGTTAGATGGGATCTTAAAGGTCATCTAGTTCAAACCCCTCTGCCATGGGCAGAGACATCTTCCACTAGGTCAGTTTGCTCAAAATCCCATCCAATCTGGCCTTGAAAACTTCCAGGGATCTCCATGCAATTTGTAAATTCTCTTTAAAAGAAGTGAATATTTTTTCACTGTCTTTCCTGAGTAGATAATGTATAAAAAGGAAGGCATGTTAAGATATTTTGTGTTGTCCTTCTGGGACGTAGACTTGATTATTTTGTATGGAAAGTTGCTTATATTTTTGTGTTTCTTCAGCTAAAATTTTGGGACACCAATATACACGCAGAATCTAGGACTAGAAGAATGGTTATAAAGAAATTGTTGACATTTTCTTCCTTCTTTGTTTTGGAGAAAATGTCTCACTTACTTGGATTTTTACCTCGAAATAGATTCTTCAAACAACTTACATAGACGAAAGGAAATTGTGTTTTCCATTTGATATGTAAACTGGGAGAGCACATTGGCAAAAATTTTCTGCAATATAATTTGACCACTTTAAAAAGAATAAAGAAATTTGGAGGCAAGGGAATAAAGCATAAAGAAATTTGGAGGCAAAGGAATCCCCGCAGAGAAAGACAAAAGGGTTTAATATTTACAAGAGAAGTTCAACAAAAGTTGGAGAGTGTTCGGAGGGACTGACATTCTTATTATGCTTGTTTGGATGAGAACAAAAGGAAAAGATGGAAAGAGAGGGAGGGAAAGAGGGAGGGAGAGAGAAGTGACAGCTCTTAAAAACTGCAGTTTATTTCATTCACTAAAGGCAAAAGAGCACCAGGGTCATTATGCAGTGTCCAAACAGGGTCACACAGTGTGTGTCCAGCAGAGGGAGATTGATTCAACCTACAGAATTATTACTAAACATCTCCCGTAAAAAAAAAAGAAAAGTTTGTGTGTCTGCATATGTTAGGACGCCCTTGAATTCAGTCAGCTGTGAAAACTTTTCAAAATCCATCCAGCTGTAAATGCCAAAAAGGCAAATTTTTATTCCAGTATGTAATTTTGACTCTCCTTTGGAGTTGTCCCCATCCTCAACCTGGAATAACACAATATACTATAACATAAGGCTTTTTGCTGCAATCCATGTCAAATCATATTACAGTAAGAGAAAAAATAAACTATGATGAATATTAATAACTTTTTGTGGTGAAGAATATGTAACATTCACCTTATTATAATTTTTAAAAGTTAATTATTTTGTTTATTTTCAACAGAAAACTTTCCTCTCCCTGGGAAAAAGATTGTTTAAACTACAATAATGAAATATTTTCTGCATTCACAGAAAAACATGGAAATCAGTGAGGCTCTACAGAAATCGAGGCTACATGCCAAACTCCTGCTCCTTGAGCTGGGTTATAATTTGATCCAAAAAAAACCCAAACCCCTCTCTTTTTCTTTCCTATAATTTCATTGCTGTATTGTCATTACACAAGTATTAATGGGAATAGAGGACAATATTAAAACAATTTAAATACACAGAAATGCATTTAAATAAATATATTTAAATAAATATATTAAATTGTTAAAAGCTGAAGAAGAAATTTAAATGTTTTGGTTTGATGGATTTTTTATGGGAAATGTGCAAATGGAAAAGATATTGCTTGTTGGGATGTATGTGTAAAGCCTTGAAGAAGAACTCATTACTTAAAGGCAAATAAATGTATCTTTTATCTTGTAACTCAATTCAGATTAACTATTTTCAGTTAGTTGCTCTATGGTAGTTTCTTTATATGAAGCCTTAATAAGCTGGAAAAATGTGGTTTCATGTGAGTGACTCACAGGGCTTTCTTTGAAATAGAAGGAAAAAAGCTCTGAATTGTGTAATAGCATCAAGGGATACCTTTCCTTGCTTCAGAGGATAATTTATTCAAGATGAATAGTAACAGCTTAGCAGAATATAAGCAACTTGGCTTCTTGATAGGACAATGTAAAAATCCTCTTCTTAGGACAACAATCACTCTAGTTCCCCTAGAAAAGGTGCCTCACATGAGCCACTTGTGCTCTCCAGAGTAAAGGCACCCTTTATGCCAGTTGAGGCATTTTTGCCTGTCACTTCCTCAGCTACTTCCTTCACACCATTCTCTAGCTAGATCTTCCAACCACAGTCTCATATGAAAAAGTAAACTTTTTTTTATAAGAGATTTCTAGAATTTTTTTCTTCTTTTTTTTTAGTCTATGTACATGGCAAATTTAAAAACACAATGACCCATTAAAATCACAATTAAACAGCTTAAGGCAGTATTTCAGCTTCAAGCTTTTTTATGACCTACTGCTCTAAAAAGTTGAAGAGTAAGCATGAAAAGAGATTGAAGGTTAAAGAATGACAATGCTTAACAGTCTGCTGTGAAAAATGTCTTAATCCTTGAGGCAGCATTTGTCTGTGCTGTGAAGGCCAGTGTGAGGACCTCTGTACCCATTGAGCCCTGTGGTAAAATTACATGAAGAAGATGAAGGCATCATTTAGAGAGACTTGGATTGGGACAAAGAAAGGATCATGGCATGTGGGGCTGCACAGGGTCCAGTGGTGCATTGATGTTACTGATTAAACTGGCAAATAATGAGCTCAGAATGTTTTGAGCAGCTGTTGGTGTCAGAGATCGGATTCATCCTCAGCAGGAAAGAACGAAGGTAGCAGAGTTTAAAGTGCTCTGGAACAGACCTGAGTCCCAAAGGATTACACTCCAAATGGTCTTGAACTGTAATCTAGTTCTTGCTGATTTGTTTTGGTTTTGGTTAGACTTGATTTCAAAAACACGTTAATTATTCATAGGCACTCGCATTTTGTACAAATACTGTTGAGATAATGCTATTTTTATTAATCTACTTGTTTCAATTTAATCTCTGTTATTTGTCCTGTGGTTTTGGCCATGAAAATTGATAATTAAGCACAAATTCAAGAGCAGATTTGTAGATATGAAAGCAGACCTCTGACCTCAGTTGCTTATTGGGGAACCAATCTGTTAAATACAATGGGGGCATTTGCCCAAGGGTCATCAACACAATTAACATGACAGACTACTGAGCTGTCATGGAGAGAAACATGGTAAAGATAAAATGCCATTCTGAAAAATGTTTCTGCTATTCTTTGGATCATTTACAATCTTACAGTTGTTTTATTATGCACTTGCATGTGGGTCACTTTTGTAAAAAGAAGCATCACTTGCATGTCTCTGTTGGCCTGCCAGTACCTTTTGAATTGATCAGTCATGTGTTGCAATCTCTTCTCCAGAGCTGTAATTGGAAATGTAAGCTGGGTGGAAGGAAAAGCAGAAATAAGGTGTTATTAGAAATTAGAAAAGAACATTCTTTCTGAGAAAACACTCCAAGCTTTCACATGTGCTGCTGAAACCTTAGTTATCCCTGCTTAATGTGGATTTCTCTGTAACACAGCAGAAGGAAGGAGTTGGGACATTATGATGGCAGAACTCGTATTTCTAATTTTAGCTAGTTTAAGATGGGTTTAGAAAAAGAAATGAGGAAAAATGGAGACACCCAAAGTTAGCAGTTATTTAGGCATGTATTTTCCATAGTAAGAGTCTTGAAAAGATGTAATTATATCAAAAACTGCTGGTACTTTAAAGGCCTAAAATATTTACTCAGTGCCCTAGAATTGTAAATTGATATCCAATTGTTAATTGATTAAAGGGGAAAAAACCCCACAATTAATATTTGCTGGAGCTATAATTATTCTTCAGCTTTTCTTGGGATTTGCAATCTCTTTCACTATTATATTTAACAATTTTTTGTTATTGAATAATTTGCTATTATTTTCCAAAAAAGGTCTATGGAAACTTTAAATATTAAACTTTAAATAATTCACTGTTGTGAAATATTTGATGAATGCTGACATACTGCATAAAATTCCTGGCTATTGTTTTAGCTTTAGTTTTACATTATAATAATTTTGAAAATCAGTTGTTAGTAGCAATGCAATTGTGAAGGCAGTTTTTATTTTCATGGTTATATTATTCTGTAGCTAAATGTCACATTTTCTTTCTGAACATTTCTGGCATAGAAAAAAATTCCTTATTGTCAGAGCATTGCCTCTCTGCCAACATGCATTAGAATGAAAAGAGTTTTCTACTTTATTCACGTGCTTGTTAAACTTGTTACAAGAGAGACTTTGCTGCATTTGGGGTATTAGAATGTGGTATGATGTGAATGTTGAAAAAAGGAATTAATGTGATGTATGCACATTAAGTGTTTTAAGAAACTGACTCTGAGTTCTGACACAAGCATTCTTTTGCTGTTTTAGCTGCATTACAGAAGCTTTTGCCATACAAGAAGAGCAAGCAAGTATATTTGTTTTGGTGATCAGCTTTTTCCAAGATTTGATTTTCAGTAAAAATACTAGTTTTAAACTGAGACAACCTCCTGGAGTGTCAAAGATGTTTTTAGTTTCTATGATTTGTGTGCCTTCACAGCAAGAAAGGGACTGAAAACTCATCAGTGAAGTTTACACTGAGAAACAAGTAGTCATCAGGACTGAACCATATTCCAGGTATATGGTATTTTATGTATTTTCAGTCTGAAAAACCCAGAACAGAACAGAATGGGACAGAAAGAATGGACTAAAATAGAATGGGACTGAATGCGATGACATCTTAAAAGAGGGACCACAAATAAATTGTTGAGGTAACTACCACAATTATTGCATGATGTTCTATGGCCTGTACTGTTCAGAAGACCTTTATTAATGTATTGCCTTTTCTGATTGCAAAAAGCATGGATTTTCAGCATCTATAAGTCCATATATAACCACTGTCATCAGTACTTTTACATTGATTTATACTGAACAAAGATCTGATTCAAGGAAATTAAAAGGTGTCTATGCTATTACAAGCCTCTAACCAGGCTAATAGGTAACAGCACTAATAGGTAACAGCATTTCTTTTCGACTCTGTGCCCATTTCAGAACTTCTTGCAGTAAGAGATTACTTTTAATAATAAGAACACATTTTAGTACTAATTAAAATGAGTGAATTAGTTGTAAATATTTANCTCCTTGAGCTGGGTTATAATTTGATCCAAAAAAAACCCAAACCCCTCTCTTTTTCTTTCCTATAATTTCATTGCTGTACTGTCATTACACAAGTATTAATGGGAATAGAGGACAATATTAAAACAATTTATATACACAGAGCTGGGTTATAATTTGATCCAAAAAAAACCCAAACCCCTCTCTTTTTCTTTCCTATAATTTCATTGCTGTATTGTCATTACACAAGTATTAATGGGAATAGAGGACAATATTAAAACAATTTAAATACACAGAAATGCATTTAAATAAATATAT
>VXBC01005917.1:1351443-1388080 GCA_013399945.1 Ploceus nigricollis | reverse complement strand
AGAATGAAAAGAGTTTTCTACTTTATTCACGTGCTTGTTAAACTTGTTACAAGAGAGACTTTGCTGCATTTGGGGTATTAGAATGTGGTATGATGTGAATGTTGAAAAAAGGAATTAATATGATGTATGCACATTAAGTGTTTTAAGAAACTGACTCTGAGTTCTGACACAAGCATTCTTTTGCTGTTTTAGCTGCATTACAGAAGCTTTTGCCATACAAGAAGAGCAAGCAAGTATATTTGTTTTGGTGATCAGCTTTTTCCAAGATTTGATTTTCAGTAAAAATACTAGTTTTAAACTGAGACAACCTCCTGGAGTGTCAAAGATGTTTTTAGTTTCTATGATTTGTGTGCCTTCACAGCAAGAAAGGGACTGAAAACTCATCAGTGAAGTTTACACTGAGAAACAAGTAGTCATCAGGACTGAACCATATTCCAGGTATATGGTATTTTATGTATTTTCAGTCTGAAAAACCCAGAACAGAACAGAATGGGACAGAAAGAATGGACTAAAATAGAATGGGACTGAATGCGATGACATCTTAAAAGAGGGACCACAAATAAATTGTTGAGGTAACTACCACAATTATTGCATGATGTTCTATGGCCTGTACTGTTCAGAAGACCTTTATTAATGTATTGCCTTTTCTGATTGCAAAAAGCATGGATTTTCAGCATCTATAAGTCCATATATAACCACTGTCATCAGTACTTTTACATTGATTTATACTGAACAAAGATCTGATTCAAGGAAATTAAAAGGTGTCTATGCTATTACAAGCCTCTAACCAGGCTAATAGGTAACAGCACTAATAGGTAACAGCATTTCTTTTCGACTCTGTGCCCATTTCAGAACTTCTTGCAGTAAGAGATTACTTTTAATAATAAGAACACATTTTAATACTAATTAAAATGAGTGAATTAGTTGTAAATATTTATTAATTCAAATTTGAAATTAGGAAAAATGCTTTACTTCCCTCAAGTCACAATATATATATATCCAAGAGAAAACAATTTTCAGTGATTTTTTTTTTCAGTCTAGCAATTAATAAAATTTTGAAAACTTCCATGGAAACTGTCAGCTGAGATATTTCTCTTAATGCTGCCTTCTAAAGGACTATTTCTTTAAAATATTACTCAGTGAAATTTTTAATATATCATGGTTATCTCATCTGGACTTTATTTTTTGAGTCAAGCTTGATTTTATAGACATTACTCCTGAACTTAGACATCTAGGTGGTTCAAGAACTACTATTTGTGAGAAGAAGGCATAAAAGTGACTTATCAGGGAGTACATGGAGGAAAGTAAGAAAACATAGAGAATTATTTATTTATTTATTTACTTATTTATTGCTATTCTTTTGCAGTTCTGTATCAAACCAGGCAAAGGAGGAAAAATGTCTGAAAGTGAGTATTTCACTTGTCCTAATTTTTCTTCAACCATCAATATACTTTCTTAGCTTAATAAATTTTTTCATGGCTTTATTTGAGCCAGCAATGAATTACAGGTGGGGAGGAGAATTGGAGAAGAAAAAGTCAAACTCATGGCTTGTTACAAGAATGGTTAATAATCTTTTTAAAATAAAATATAATGATAATATTTCTAACAGTCTAATGGTAATAAAACATTCTAATGATAATAAAAACAGAACCAAAAATCCAACTAAACAACAAAATAACAGTAGTAATAATACCAATTGTAATGAAAAAGTGGTGATGGTGAATAAACACCAAGAGAAACAGCTGCTCACCACTTGCTGACCAATCCCCAGTCCATCTCTGACCACTCCCAGACAATCCTGTCAGTGTGTATGGTGAGCATGATGTTCTGTGGGGTGAAAAGTCCCTTTGAGTATCTCAGGTCCCCTGTCCTGGCTATGCTGTGTCCTGTCTTCTTGTGCACCTGCATGGGCAGAGCATGGGAAATGGAGAAGTCCTTGATTAAGAATAAGCATTGCTCAGCTACAACTAAAGTATCAATGGGTTATTGACATTATTCTTGTATTAAGTTCAAAACACAGCACTGCATCAGCTACTAAAAAAAAACTAGGGACAAGTTATTTTTGAGTCCTAAATGAGTTTAGGACTCATGTATTTTAAGGACTATTGACTAATTCTGTGAGGTTTTAATAATTGTTAGGCGATTGTAGATAAATGGATTTTAGCTTAATGAAATATAGATAGGGGCAAAGGGATTTTTGGTGTATGACCTATTATTGATGGAAGTTAAAGGCGTAGCACATTTTGTTACATGATGTGTCTACTAAGGTATAGTATGTTAAATAATGAAAAAAGCCAGTTTACAGTCCATCAGTCAATTCCCTGAGAGGTGCCCCAGTCTTCACAAAATGCTGACTTCTACTAATGTTGTAGCATTATATGTATGGTATCTGGGTTACAGCTACCCAAATTCTTATCTCTCAGAAATATCATATAGGTAAATTATTATTGTTATATTTCTCGGTTTTCTAATATACATTTATATATGTATATATTTACATATATATATATATTTATGTGTTTGGAAAACAAACAGTCAAAAGGAGGTATATGTATCAATTCTTGTCAGTAACTATGAAGCTACACACTCTAAAATTAAATAACAAGACTGCCAAGACGAAACATATGGTAGACAGAAATTATATAAGTAGAAACTATCTTTATACGTAGATGTTGGTTAAAAACAGTTTATAATTTTTAGTAAGATAGTTATAGAATTGTATGTATGGTCGGATTACATTTATTAATTCACCACACATGTACACAACTTGGTGGGGAATAAGGGACTGTGAGCTGGTCTTGTAGCAAAGATCACAACTGAGCCAATGGTTTGTAGCCTGATTTTTATGAATTCTCTAGAGCGAAAAATTGCAATACAGAAATTTCAAGTCTCCCGATTTGCGTCAAAATTTCTTCCAAAGGAAAAAAATAATTCCAGCAAGCTGTTCATCACAGACTCAAACTTATTTAAAAGGCCTCATTCAAATCTGTGGTTGGAGGCATTAACCTCGCTCACCTTCACTGGTCTGGCATTTGTAAGAAAGGCAATATCTGGTGCTGCTCTTGTAGTTCATATGACTTTGCTTTATCTGCTGGAGCTCAGATTGGAGTGACATGAAGAATCAGGACACAATAAAGAGCATAGGAGTTCTTCAGGAAATGCAGCCAAGTCAAATTCATAAAGTCATGCTCATTTATTATTTAGCTTATCACTAGGAAGCTCATATGAGAAAAGCTTCTTAGAATTTGTAAACACTACACTACCTTTATTAGTCTGATCCTATGGGAGCAATGCAGTGGAACTGATGTGGAAGAAATATGTACATAACTAGAAATACAGGTGTTAATAATATTCTGCACTGATGTGGGGGTGGATGGAGCAGTTAAAAACACATTACTGACTTCACTGGCCATGAATAAATGTCTACAAGATTATTCCATGGAAACACTAAAATAAATCATTGGGGCATAAGAACAGGAATTATTTCCTGGGGGAAGAGGTAGTTAAGTCTGCAGAAAGCTTATTAAAAATGCGGATGCTTTAATAAAATAGAGAGAGAGAGGGAGAGAGAAATAGGGAGAAAATGCTGGCATAGCTTTAAAGACTAGAAATATTGAAAAGGATTTGATGAAAAAAAAGTATATGTCTTGGACAAACTGTAACTATCCATTACATTGATGAAAATATGGAATAATCACAAAGAAATTCATATTAAGAGAGAAAAATATTGCATTATAATAGAGTAAAAAGACAGATTAGTCATTCTTTTAGTCATTCATCCTGTAGAAACCAAATTAATCTCAAAAAGGAAAGTACATAGTGTGACTAGATATTTCACTATATTTGACTGGGATACATGGATCTCAAAGAATGAGAAGGTTGAAAAAGCAATGATGGGACACAAATTATCAGTACAGTGATAATCATGGATATTCTGAAATTAGTTTTGAAAGAGTCACAAAGTCTGTGCTGCTGTTGCAAAGCTGCTCAGGGTGCATCTGCTATTCTCAGGTAAGTCTGCATGTCTAAAATAATTCAGAGAGTTCTCAGGACTGTGATATTTAAATGTCAGAATGGTGAAAATCCATTTTTCTTGGAGACATTCCAAGATTTAGTGAACAACAGCAATAATTTATTGTAAATCACAAAAAGTTGTTTTCTAGCCTTATCACAATCATTTGCTGTGACATCCCTCCACAGAATTATGTGTTGACAAAGTCTGCACCACTCAGTAGACTTATGTATTCTTGATGCTATGGAGTTATTGTTTGAGGTAAGTAAATCTTGTGTGATACGACCCAGCCTTCCATGAGGACTGCAAGGAAATCACAGGACATCACCAGTGTCCTTTCCCTTTGCATCAATTAAAGAAGGAATTTGCATGGGAATTTGCATTGTTCTAAGATAAATATGCCAGGGTTGCTTGAGCAAGCAGCTCTAGTATTGCACAGGGAGATGCCTCAAAGGGAGCATTCCAATTAAAAGTTTGCTGGATTCCAACAAATCAGAAAGATAAGCCACACGAAATTCCATTGGAGCAGTTTTAGTGTTTGCAAATTGATTTTTAGACAGATAAATGCCTTGACAAATGAAGAGAAGAAATCTGTATAAGACTTATAAAATATGAAATATCTAATCTGGTGTTTTGTTGTGGTTTTTTTTTCTTTTTTTTTTTTTTTCGGTAGCCTTTTTAAAATTTATTTTATTTTTCTTCTTTTAGTTATTTTATTCTCTAATTTAAACTTTCAATAATGGCCTTCCTTGTCTAAATGAAGTTCCTATAAAACTTGTAGCCCCTGAAGCCCCAATTCTGTGAAAGGTTGTGGCAGAAACTCAACAAATAATATTTTTTTCTTTTTCACTCCCATTTGTGATTTTTATTTTCTAATGATTGCACATGGTTTCTGTCCTCAGGAAACATTATTTCCAAGTTTGAAGATAATAGGACATGATGCCTTGAATATGGGAGAACATTTTTGCTTTTGGGAATATCTCCACTACTGTTTAGAACTGATTGTCCTAAATTCATCCTGGTCTCTAAACTTTTTTAAAAGAAAAATCTGTGTTTTATGAACCTTCAAAACTTTGGTATCTAACATAGCAAGTCAATTAATAATTTTTCATATTCTCTCAGTGAGTTCATTGATTAACACATGAAGATTTTTTCTCTACACGTGGGGTAAATAGCTCTGGGAAGTTTATATATTATTAAACTGTGCATATTTGGACACAGGTATTCAAGGCTTTTTGTAAAAAAAGTATGTCCAATAGGACACAATTAATTGCTACAGCCTGAACATCCAAAGTCAGCCAGTTCATGATCCTGTTCCCTCTTCCAGCAGCATTTTCCACTATGTTCTTCAGCTAGCTGTTTGACTTTTTAATGGCTTATTTCCCCATCAATGAAAAAGAAGGGAGTTACTTGTAAACATAAGTGGGAAGATATATCTCTAAGTGTTAATCAGATCAAAGGAATTGCTATTCCATCATCAGCTGATTGAGCTCTCAATGCTGAGTAGTAGTGTCAGTGGTGCTATTCAGAGTATTTTAGAATAACATCCTGCAATAATATCTCTTAGACAAGTATTAGTCATATGCAGGCATTATTACTGAATTTTGCTTTTTCTTGACATGTTATTAAAAATGAATCAACTTCTTTTGGAGGCTGCTGTGCCTGTTCTTTTGTTGAGCAAAATAGATTATCAGCTGTTTAAATAAACATCCGTATCAGATTCTGAGGAAGTTGCTTTTGGAAAATACATGTAGGCAAGTTAAGAGCATAAAAATATGGAAACCAAAAGCATAAGTACGACTTATACACACTGAAATTATAAAGCTTTTGCTATATGTTTGTCTTGCGTGAGTATCTGTTTCAATCTAATCCAATCCACTGATGATCCAACCTACCATGTTTAGGGCTTAGGATCTTGAGCTGACTTGTTTCTAGCAAATTGGAATAGATAGTTATTCAGAAAATCAAAACTGATCTTTGTAGTTGAAAATCAAAACTTGATCTCTTGTACTTGGCACTGGTGAGGCCACACCTCAAATCCTGTGTTCATTTTTGGGTCCCTCTCTACAAGAAAGGCATTGAAGGGCTGGAATGAGTCCAGAGGAGGACAATGGAGCTGGAGAAGTGACCAGACCAGAAGCCCTAAGAGGAGCAGCTGATGGAGCTGGGATTGTTTAACCAACAGAAAAGGAGGATGAGAAGAGACCTCATCATTCTCTGCAATTACCTGAAAGGAGGATGTGGCCAGGTGGGGATCAGTCTCTTCTCCCAGGTAACAAGTGACAGGGGAGGTTTAGATTGGATGTAAGGAAACATTTCTTCACTGAAAGGAAGGTCCATCAAATAAGCTGTCCAGGGAAGTGGCAGATTCACCATTCCTGGAAGCACTCAAAAGATGTGTGGATGTGAAACTTGGGGATTTGGTTTAGTAGTGAACAGGGTAGTGCTGGATTAACAGTTGTACTACATTATCTTAAAAGCTGTAGAGCCTCAACAAACAGGTAAAGTCTAGTGAAGCTTATTGAAATATAATGTTCAGGTATTTGCCTCTTTTTCTTTTCTTTTTTTTTTTTTTCACTGTTTTAAGTAGCATAAAAGACACCTTAGTCTTTCCAACAGCCTATTTCAATATTACAGCTCTCATTTCTTAGTATCAGTTAGGGAGAAAGGCAGGCAGGGTGAATTTGTTTCTCTGCTGTTCATGCTGAACTATTCCTCATTAATATTTATGTATGGCATTTGTTTCTATAAACACACTCTCTTTATCAGTGTTCAATATCAAATTTACAAGTGAAAATAGTACTATCACTTCAGACCCAGATAGATCTATATTCTCTTTGGCACTCATTAACATGCTAGTTATTATGACAATTACACACATATGAAAGAACAGAAGGCCAGAAGGCATTTTTTCCTTCTTCACAGAGGTATTTGTGTTGCTACTCATGGAGCAGATAAGGAATTGAATTAATTAGGAGATAAATAAAATAATTTTTAGAAAATTATGTAATTTAGAGAATAAAATGGTTTTATTTTGTACATTTGTACTGAACTCTTGTGTAAGTGATAGTTATATACGAATAGCCTTACAACAGTCTTTGAAAATCTCTTTGAAACTCAAAACTTGTATGAAACTTTGTGTGGTACATTTCAGATCTAAAATTCTACCCTTCTTGCATGACTAAAAATCTGTAGATCAAAGGTGAGAGCAACTGGCATCCTCATTTTATATTTGTGCCATAAAGAAGCAGAAAGAACTATCCAATTCTAGAATTGTGAGAAGAAAATTGTCAATGAAACCACAGGCTGAAATAGAAAAGGCTACATAAAAATGCATCACTCTTTTAGCTCAGAAAGATTCATGTCATAATTGTAATTAATTTGTTTAAGTACGAATGTCAGACAAAAAATATTAGAGTTGTACACAAAGAACTGCTCACTCTTCAGAGCTGCAGTTTGTAGAGATCCTTTCACAAAGCAAAATCAATTTTCACAGGAACAAAGGTACTTCTCAATGAAGGTCAAACTTCAGCTTTCTGCTTATAATTGTTTTGGCACTAGAACTGTTTAAAAACATAAATAGAAAGAAAGCAAAATCAAACAACATGCAATTGGAGGATTTCTTCTTTTATAACTGAAAAATAACTGTAGGCAAGAAATATAGAAGTGAGTTCATTCTCAGTAAACTTTAACTCCAATATAAAATATTGGGTTATGACTCTGAGCCTATGACTGGAGGAATGAGCCTTGAAAAAACATGAAGTTTTTTCACTATCTCTAAGTGAGTTGGCAGATTTTACTTATTTTTTGGAACAAGCTAAATAATTTTTCCAAAAGGCAGTCGTCTTCCAAAACTTATGAATGCAGGTAATATAACTTCAGTCATAGTCAAAAATGACTCAACTTCTCCTATGTTAGTTCCAGGTATGAAGTATCTTTTTTGTACACACATTTTTACTTTTTTCAGCATGGACAGAAATCTATATGATATGCTAAAGAGTCATTAAACAGAAAACCAGTTTCTTATGGATGAGGATGCACTGGGAGATGAACAGATGGAGAACAGCCCTGGAAGAAAGACTTGGAGGAGCTGGTGGATGAGAGGCTGAATATGAAATGGCCCCTTGAATCCTGGTAGTGTTCAAAGTCAGACCAGGCAAAGCTTTGAGAAACCTGATCTAGGGAAAGCTGTCCTTGCCTGTGACAGGAGGAATTGGACTAAAGAGACTTTTAAGGTCCCTCCCAACACAAACCATTATATGATTCCATGCAATCATGCTTCTCAAGAGTTTTTTTCCAAACTCTTCAGATTTTCTGTCTGGGTTTGTGTCTGTTGATTTTGGGCAAGTTGTGATGGAACTAAAACATTTACAACCAGATAGTGATTGCTCAGCAAGCTCCTATAAACATTCTCTAAAATCCTTTAGGAAATAATCTTCATCTAAACCTGGATGCTTTGCATTTCTTGGTTTTGAAAGATATGGTGATAATTATACAGATATTATGCAATTTAATTATCCTATTAGGCCAATATACAAACAACTCCTGAACGTGCATTTACTATTATTTAAAAGCATCATGTCTGAATAGATTGGTTTATATCAGTAGATCGGTAAATTTTGACAAAACATCTCTGAATATGGGCAAATAATATAAAAAGATGGCTGAGTTCTTCATTGAAAAGATTCAAGATAAATCTCTAGGTATTATGAAACTGTTCCACTTGTCTGAATCTTAGAGATTTTAATATTAATAGGACCTTTAGTTAAGTAAATATGAATATAAAATATCAAACTAAAATGCAAATGGCATACGTCTTTCAAGTATTTATAATATATGCTAACCAGACATCAGAGGAGCAAAGAGTAGTCTGGGTTTCAAAGTCATATGTAAGCAAAACAGAATAATCAGAAAATCATGTAATGTGACACAGGACTTGAATAGTAAAGATAAGCATTACATGTTTCTCAAACAAAGGAGCTATTTTAGAAAGACAGAGAATCAATAATATATGTGACAAAAATATCAGTGTAGAAAAACAGTATCAAATACACCATGTTCTTTTCGTTACAGTGCAGCCACTCTCTCTACTGTCTCTTGAATAACAGGAGTAAAATATATAATGAAAAATTCCCAAATTCCTTAAAATCAGGTTATTTTATGGCACTATCCACAAAAAAGTGCAAAAATTCCACTTCTCCAAGTGTCATGAAGCATTCTTGCTGACGCAGACAGAGCTTTTATGGCAGCTATGTATCAGTCATTCTGTCCTGAGCTTTTCTCCTGTCACCTACAAACAATATATGTGAAGATTTTCATGAGAAAGTAAATGACAACAACAAACTCTCCTCTGAGATTTTATGAAGTCACTAGTTCTGTCTCTTTTTATGGCACATCCTGAAGAAGGGTGAGAAAAAAAGAAGATGTAATTTCTGCGTTCTGAAAGGCCATCAACTGTTGTTTCAGTTCCACAGGTCATTGCAAGAAGGGAATATACTCATGACCCTATCTCATTTTTTTATCTGAAGCACCAAATAGAAATCATTTGAGGTCTGACTCCAGCAGAGGTCTGATTGCCTGAACTGCTTTTTAAACGGACATGAGGGCACTGATCCCTCCACAGGATGATGTCAATGTAACCATCTGTTCTGGGACCAGCCCTTCCTCTTCAGCAGTAGAATATAAAGAAGGTCCATCCATGTTTGGGACACCATTCCCCATGTTTTCCTAGTGTTGAATACTATTTAGTCTTCTTTCTTTTTTTTTTTTTTTTTTAATTTTTTAACTCATCAGAAGACCACAGTTTGAAATGTAGCTCAGTTTTGCTGCTAAACCTGAAGCTTTCTCACATACCCTTTTTTACACCCTCTGTGGAATGATATTCCTGCAGACGTACAAAAATTCACACTACTTTTTTGTAGTGCATTTGCATGTTTATGTACATAACATAACACTTCTTTCAAAATAATTGTTGCTGGGATAGGAGCCTAGTGCAATGCCTAGTGTTCTAAGGATCTTCTATAAGGATATTCAAATGTCTTAAATGGCTTTTTTTTTGTTGTTGTTGTTGGGAAGGAGGGGACTGGATGAATAATTAAATAGGACCTGAAAATCCACATTTAAAGAATAGGTGACAAGTTCAATTTCATCCTCTTTCTTTTTCTTGACTTTTTTTTTTTTTTTTAAACATTTATCATTTTTGATCCTGCCTTTTCTCATGATTGTACCATATATTGATCACAGGGGAAACGTGGTCTATCTGTTATGATAGGCTTAAGGTGTACTAAAGGTCCTCTGGATCTGAGACACTGAAAAGCCATTTCAGGAGTGTTAATTAAAAATTTCAGTTAGGGTCATAAATCAAAATTTAGTGTGATTCTTAGGGAAAGATAATTTCCTTTCCCTTTTTTGGGGTATATAACATAGAGGTGGAGTAAAATCTGCTGTGTTATAAAGCAATTAATTGTGCATAGTCTTGAATAGGGACATAGCTTGTATTTTGGGTTACTCAGTGAAGATCAAATGTAAGCAGCCAAATAATATCTCTGGTAACTACTTAATTAGCCTTTCAATCACATTTTCTTTCTTTCTTTTCTTTCCAGTCTTCCAGCAGAAATGATTGAAAAAACAAAAAGAAGCCAAGAATCTGTGTTCCACTCTAAAGCAAAATAAATTTGTAACAACCTACTTGTCAATTTGAAAATTTTTATCTCTTCTCTGAAGATTTTACTTTTCACTAATTCATAATTTAAAAGTTTGATGGCAGATATCAGAAATTTTGAATACAAATATGGAAAAAAGCCCTCAGAAAATACAGAAAATGACATATTAATGCTGACCTTGTATTACTTCTTTACTGTCTATAGTGGATGAATATTTTGGACAAAGGAAGAATATCTCCTGAGAAAAAGCTTACAGAAATTATTTATGAACTTCTCTAACTCTTCTATACCACATGAAAAATATTGCACAACGCTCTTGGAGGGGTTTTTTTTCTGGTTTGGTTTTTTTTTTTTTTTTTTTTTTGTGTATGTGTGATTTTGGGGGGTTTTGGGTTTTTTTGTTGGTTTTGGTTTTTTGAGGGTTTGGAGTTTTAGGTTTTGGGCTGGTTTTTCTTTTTGGATTTTTTGGTTTCTTTTTGTTTCGTTCTGTTTTGGGAGGTAAGACACAACATGGAAGAAAAGTAGCATTTGTGATGTGTCCTTGAACATTGTTGTTACATGTGATAGCCCAGCAAAATGACCAGCTGTAAAGCAAATTGGGTCTTCCTATTTAATCAATTTATCAAAATATTTTTGTTTTGGCTTGTTATTATTCAGTTCTCAGATACAATTCTATGTTTTATTAAAACTCATACCTCAATTCCTCTTAAAATTTCTACCATTGTCTCCCAGAAAGGAAACAAGTTTTAAATTACTGATTTTTCTATTAATGTGAAACCTGTGAAATAAAATTTGTCTCTTTTATTAAGGATTTATTTTTACTTATTCCATATAAATTTCTCCTTGATCTAAGTCATCAAATAAGTATCATAAAGACAGTCTTCTGAAATTTTAAATATCACTTAACTAACTCCTACTACACTGCTATATGGTATAGGTTTTCTTGGCAATGAGAGAAAAAGCACCACCAAAACACAATTTCAGAGACTTGTTCTTGAGCATGATGATAAAAAAAGACGATAGTTCATTACCGCTCTTATTTTTTGCATTTATTTATTTATTTAGCAAGCAGTATACTATCTGGTCTTAGGCTTGTAATTAGCTGTTACAGACACACACATACAGAGACACAAAAATAGTTCCATTTCAAATGAAAACATGGCCCCTTATCCATATCTTTCATTTTATGCAGGAAAATATGAGAAAAAATGGTTAAGGAATACAACAGATAATTAAGCAATAAACCCCATACAGTGATCTTTTAATGTCTTTGAAATTATCTTACTTCCTTTAAACTAGAGAGTATGCTAAAACTGTGATAACTACTCTTTATAAAAGGTAGTGTCCCTTGGGGATTCTTTGAAAGTCATGAAAAATGCCTGCCAAACTAAATTCCTACAGGTCTCTCATTTATGAGCAAATACATAACAGGTACACCATGAAATATCCTATGTTTTCCAAAGGGCTCTATCTCATTTAGTGAAAAAACAATTTTTAATTACCATATGGCACATATAGGACAACAAGGGGACCAGGCACAGTCAAGATGGGTTTACAAGAGGCAGGTCCTGCTTGACCAAACTGATCTCCTTCTATCCCTCTTTGACCCTCTTAGTGGATGAGGAAAGGCTGTGGATGGTGTCTATGTGGACTTCAGTAAAGCCTTTGACATAATTTCCTACAGCATTCTCCTGGAGAAACTGACTGTTCACAGCTTGAACAAGTGCACTTTTTGCTGGGTAAAAAACTGTCTGCATGTCTGGGCCTAGAGAGTGGGGGGGAATGAAGTAAAACCCAGTTGGCTGGTCACAGGCGATGTTTATTTATGTCTTTATTTTGCTGCTTAGATCTATTTATTTGCTGGAAGCAGTGGAATATAGATCTTCAAGACTGCTGGCATTATATATGAGAGTTTCCTTTTACGGTTCAGCTTACCATATGTTTCTCTCTTCTGTGTTTTAAGGTTCATTCCTTGCCTTTTTTTCCACTGTTTAAAATACATAATACAAATACAAAATATATTGGTAAATACATAAAAATCTGAAAACAGTGTATTACAATAAGAAGAGCTAGAAAACTTTAATTATACCTACTATATTACTTCTAATAAAAAAGCAGCTTGTGAAAAGCCAGCGCACATCTATGCACGTCTCAATCAAACACTTTTCACTAGCTCCCTTGCTTGCTAATTTTCTGTACAAACTCTGTTGCCCTATGTCTGCAGGGGGGTTCAGTTTATTGTCTTTTAACTTCCATCTTGAACTGGGATCCCAAGGGATGGGAGCAGATGGCTAAGAATGCAGAGCAATCAAAATTTATTAGCCTGGATGATGTGTAATTCAAAAAGAAGTATCCTGTCACAGTGAACTAGGAGATGAAAATCCCAACAGGCCTTACTCCCAGATGCACTTACATCATTTATATGTAAGGGTTGGGATTCTTTAAGTGATATGAAGACAGTAGGAAAATTTATCTGAAAGTGGGTTTGTGGAGGGAACTTTAGGAAACATAAATTTGTAAGGTCCTCTTTCACATGCAATTAACATAGGTAAGTGCACTTGGCACTACCTGTGTGGCTTCAAGTTTTCTGAAAACCTTAATAAAGCCCTAATAGGATTTTATGCCCACTTCCTGTAAGCGCACCTTATCCATCCATGGAGGCTTTCTGGCATTTTTGCCCAATTTCCTCCTTGTTGGTACACATTACTCCTGAGCTTGGAGGAGATAATCCTTGCAATTCAACCAGCCCTCTGTCTTCCAGGCCTCTATCCCATGGGACTCTACCAAGCAAGTCCTTGGAGAGCCCAGAGTCTGCTCTCCTGAATTCCAGGGCAATGAACTTATTGTGGGCCCTCCTCACTGTCCTGAGGAACTCCAACTCCACCATCTCACAGTCTCTGCAACCACTGCTGCCTTGGAGCAGTGCATTTCTCCCAGCTCTTCCCTGCTGGTGAGCATGAGGTCCAGTATTGCATCTCTCGTTGACTCATCAATCACTTGTAAGAAAGTTGTTGACACATTCAAGGAACCTTCCCAATTGCTTGTGCCAGACATGGACACGTACACCAGCCCAGCCAGCATGGGTCTGTGAAAGGCAGGTCCTGCTTCATCAATTTGATATCCTTCTTTGACGGGATGAGTGTTGCGAGGGATAGGGCAAGACAAAATAGCTCAAGTTGTGCCAGGAGAGGTTTAGATTGAATCTAAGAAAAAAATTTCTTCTCTGAAAGGATGGTCAGGTATTGGAACAGGCTGCCCAGGGAAATGGTGGCATCATCATCCTTGGAAGTGTTCAAAAAACCTGTAGATGCAGTGCTTAGAGACATAGTTTAGTGATGGACCTGTCACTGTTAGGTTAATGGTTGAACTCGGTGATCTTAGAGGTATTTTCCAACTTTAATGATTCTGTGTTCTAAGTTGTGAAAGCTGGTAGCAACTGTTTCTTGATAGTAGGTGTTGTTCCTGCCCTATATTCCATGCTTTCTTTTTCTGATGTTAAGTGTTTTAGCATGGTTACAGTGAAAATAAAGGGGAAAAAAATATTCCAAGGATAAAGCCCCAGAACGTCAGTTACAGTTTAAGGGAACCACGGCAGTACTTTCACATTGTTAATGACTGGAAACCAAAAAAGAGCTCTTTTCAGCTAGCTGTTCCACCAAACCTGAAAATCATATCAATATGAACATCAGAGAGTATCACTGACATGCAGGACTGACACACAGGAGCATTAAACAGATAATGTCAGTAAATTAAAAATCTCTGCAGTAATATCTAAAGCATATTTGGACAGGACAAAATGATGAGACTTCAAAGTAGGTCACTGAACTTCCACAGATCTCATTGATACATAGGAGGATCTCACATGGTACTGTATAGCCCAACAGGTGGAGTGGAACCCAATTCACCTCATGAAGTTCATTTCCACTAAATATGGACAATGCCTTTTGACTGACAAAGTTACATAATGTAATGCTAGTTACTGGTGTCGAGGCAATGGAGATGTCTTACTGAGATCCTTTTTCAGTTGGCTAAGGAAACACGGCACACTGGTCACAGGGTGCATCCTTGGAACAGTGCAACAAGATGACAGCAATCTCATAACGCCTTTCTCAATTGTTTTGACTGCACATATATGGAAATATTTTTGTAACTGTTAAACAAAGATTGTTAAAGTATTCTGACTTTACTGGGACAAGCACCGAAGTGGGTTTTACCCAAATGTAATCTCATCATGCCCCATGTTTCAGAGGAATTCTTAATTGTAAAAGTAACTGATGAAACATTTTACAGTCACAACCTTGTAGAAGAAGGGTCATTCAGGAAACCAAGGTGTCTGCATAGGTAACCAACCTCCAAGCCAAATTCCTAGCATATTGTAATGTTATCTTTTCAAGTGAGTTTACTATTGGGGTGTTTTTTCTTCGGATTAATACAACCCAACTGAATCTAGGTTTAGTAAAATGAGTTTCCAATAAGACCACAGTAAGAAAGCACCACAGATAGCACAACGTTGGTAGATCTGGTATTACATTTGCTTAGATTCCCCTGACTGTAAGCAGATTTCAAACACTGAAAGTTGCTGAAATGTTAGACAACCTGATGAAGTGAGCAAAGCTGCTGTTCAGCTCATACTTTCTTGATATCTTCTAATTGGTGGTGTCATGTGTTCCTCACCAGAATTAATTCTATTTATTTATAACTGAGTACTCTGGCAAAGATGGGATGCTAAATAAAACAGTGTGCTGTCCTTCAAAACCCAGTAAAAGTATTGAAGGAGGCCACTTTTGGATGCAAGATACGACTCTTCTTTCTAATCCAAATTAAATGTTATTATGCTATTTTCACTAAAAGAGTTACTTTCTGCCTGTCCCCACTGTATTTCCTTGCATTACCTTAAATTCATCCATATTAGAATGCAAAACTCTAAATACTGGCATAAGTCTAAACCTGCAGAAATTTCTGAAGAAATCACAGAGATAATTGTCATTTTTCATGGAATCATCATAAAAGATGAAGGAGAAATGTTAGCTGTGATTTAAATATTCTTAGCAATTATTGTTCAGTGAAATATAATATCACTTATTGAGGAACAATATTTTACACTTTAGAACTCTCAGATTCTTGTATATGAGTAGGCTAACACATTAGACATTTAATATTTTTGAGGAGGGGCAGTTTCTTTCTTTGTTTACTCTTAATTTGTACAGGCATTCCATAGGGAATGTGAACAAATTGATATCCATTAATTCTACTTAATGGCTGGAAAAGCTTCCTTGAAGGTGGGGAAAAGAGTCTAGTTCCATAGTTCATAAACCTGAACACATCATTAGTCTTTCATGCTGATTTCTGAGCTGATTATCAAAATAATACATAGGGGACAAGATATTACAGAAAAGACTGTAACAGTTTAAATACCACATTATTACTGTTGTGAATAACAGATAGTGTAATATTAAAGTAATGTGTAAATATTTATTTTAATTATTTTAAATATAAAATTATTTTTATTTAAATTACATTTATAATGTTACAAAATTATAAAAAAGAAATTAAAAAGTTATGTTAAAAAAGAGATTTTTATTTTGTTTGCATTTAAGAAATATTTTCACGCAGCATGAAATCTTTGTGCTAGGTGCTATATACATAAACTTAAAAGACATCCCATTTTATGGGAAATCCGAAAGTATTGAACAACCTTTTAGTTCATTGACAAATTAGGAAAAATTAAGTCCTTAAAAAACAGGAAATCAACTTTTAGAGATATAGCAGAAATGAATGAAAGGAGAAAATCTTAAACAAGAAAGAACAAGGAAAAAGTAAGTTAGGACATTATTTAATAAATACAGACTCATTCAGAATGCTGATTTTAATGAGAGAGAATGGGAGAGGAATCCTCAATATAGATTTAGGGCCAAATTCTGCAGGCTTTGTATCTGAAAAAGCAATAAATAGAAAAGGCATGAAGTAGCCAAGAAAAAAGAGGGCGTGTAACTGATTGTTAGAGGTAACACAAAGGGGCAGTAATCAACCAGGGAGTCTATGGGTCACATTGCCAAAATTGCCAAACCAAAGGTTATCCTAAGAACGGGAGCCAAACAGGAAGTATGAGAATGACACTTCTGACTAATTTTTTAACAATGATAATGATAAATAAAGCAAACTACTAAGATATTCTGAAAAGATGAATGTAAGTCTCACCAGCACAATAATTCTGGAAATGTGAAGACAAGTACAGATGATTTAAACAGTTCTTTGAACAGTAACTGCAAGAAATGAATGAAAGTAAAGGAGAAGGTAGTCAGAAGTAAGCTTCAATCCTGATAATAGCTGGCTCACAAGCCCTTGATATTTTTTAAAAAGTGTTCAGTTGTGTCAGGCAGAGAAAGCTAGCCATGAAATTTCCTGTACAGAAATGTGAAGTGCAGCACCCAATGCAAAAAAATGGAGGATGCATTTTAAAAAAATACATGTTACAAAAGGGAAATAAACAGAAAGTCTTCAGATTGATCTTCAAGTTTTGGACCTAAGAGATCTATTGTGGATGAGACAATGAAAAAATTAAATCCTGAAAATGATCAAGAAATTGAGGTGTAACATTTAACAAAGAATAAAATTTGACAAGCAAAGGCATAGCATATTGAAGTGTGCTCAGGGTGGGCCATGCTTAGATTGTCTTGCCAGAGTGAAGAGCCTTAAATTTGTTAGGAGGAGATACCTTGAATAGAAAGATTTTCAGAACCTGTCCTGCAGTACACAAACAGAATAAAATATACTTTACAGGTTAAGATTAAATAACAAGAGTGAAGAGAAAATACAGTGTTTGGAAAAAACATGCAAGAATTATGCTGTGTCTACAACACTTTGTAGACACAAGTACTAGCAGATTACAGTATCATCGCTAGCTCTGAAGATCCTTTATATAGCTCACTGAAACTCACCAAAGTTGGATATTATCTGATCCTCCATCTGAAAGAAAAAAATAAAACAGCTTTTATTTCTGTTTCTAGTTCATAAAGGTACCTGGTGTTCTCACCTAAGCCTGAACATTTATTAACCCATTAAAATCTATGTTTTGTGGGTGTCTATCAGCCACCCATGACTGATCAAGACCATCACTTTAACCTACAGACATTGAAACATAACATCAAGTCTCAATGTGGATCCACAGGTAGTGATAACTTTCATCTCCAGTATCAACTCTTACAATTTCCTGGGTGTTTTTTCTTTTCTTTATATATTTTCTTAAGTGATATCTTTATACTTTTCTATTGCTATAGATAATAATAACTGAAATGGCTACATATCTCCTTTCCACTGCAACCAGATTGTTCTAGAATAAACCTTACCTATATATATATATAGGTATATATATATATACATCCATAAAAGCCCTGAGCATTCAGTGTCATTTCACTCTAATCCTCCCTAAGGCATCTATTAACAAGTACCTGAGTTACCCTTGCCTTTAGGGGTAATTTGAAAGAGGAATGCATCAAGCAGCTAATCAAAGGGTTGATTATCCTGCTTTGTTCAGTGTTTGTGCAGCCTCACCTTTTAGTATTGTGCAGTTCTTGGACCCACCATTTAAGAAAGCTATAAAGGTCCTTGAATGCATGATACCTGCTACAGCAGCTGTAGCAGTGGCTTACAGTTTAGCAGGAACTCAGCTGAAAATTTGCTAAAACAATTGAGTCATCCTGTGATACCCAGGCTAACTTTTTGTTAGAAAAATGGTGTCAAAATAACATAGAGAGGAATATATGCAATGAACTCTATTTGCAGAAGTCAATATTTTAATTCCCTCTGCAGTCAAGGGAGGGGAAAAAGTTATAGGACATGATTCATCTTATTCTTAAGTAGATATCTAAATAGGTCAGATGAATCATACTCTAAAGGGCCTTTTCTCTCTGATAGCTATAAAGAGAACCCAAAGTGACTAATTCAGATGTAGACGACTAAACTATAGATGTCTAAAGTTAGCTGCAGCAAATCCCACACAGAGTGGCTTGTACCCTCCTAGTGCATGAGAAAGGCTGGGGAGTAAGTTCACTTTCATAGCTGGCATAGTTGTAATATACTGCCACAGACAAATCTGATTTGTCCTAAACTGACATTTCTCCAACAGAAAGCTGAAATAAGAACTCTTTGAGTAGCAAAACCAGTAAATCTACTTTGGAGTTTGCAAATACATAAAGTTAACAAATCTCAAAATATAGCTAGGGATTCCTAGGAAGTGCCTTAGTTTACCAAAAATTATGCTGTAATAACACTATTGCTTGCAGTGAAGTAATACCTAAATCTGAAATTAATAAAGTGCAAAAAATGGTGACTAAAATGTCACACGGATGGAGCAAGTGCCTCACAAAGTGACCCAGTGACTTACAAAGTGACTCTCAGGGATGGGAGTGTTCAGTTTGTATAGGACAAAACTGAGAAACAATATAGTGGAGGCTTACAAGCTTGTCCTGGACCATTCATTTGTCAATTCTCACAATACTTGGACTGAAGGCACCTGCTGAAACTGGCAGAAATTCAGGTTCAGACATGGAAAAGATGACATTTCTTTTCACAGCATGTAATAAATCTCTGTAATTTGGTGCTGTAGGCTGCTGCAAAGGCAAACATCACTATCTGCAAAAGGGATTAGATAAACTCATTGAAAGACAGAGCAATAAATAGACAGTAAAGGGGCTGAGCAGGGATCTACTATTTAAAACCCCTAAAATTACTCTAGATGTAGAATGCAATGAGAAATGGAATGCAGACACAATCAGAAAAGGCAGGATATGGTCTTCCCACCCTTCTTCTCCTTCTGCCATTGCCAGAAGCATTGAGAATACAGGGCTCTGCTAATCCAGCTTGAAGGGGCTCTTCTTAACTTCTTACAGATATAAAACCTTACTCATATAAACTGCTCTGATCATGTCACTAATTTTAAGCAGATACTTAGAAAGGATGAGCAAAATTTCCTCTAAGTCCAAGAAAGAAGCATAACTTAAAGTATAGACCAGTTCATTTCTGGATAGCTCTAAGATGGGCAGCAGGAGCAGCTTGAGATGACTGAGCCTCAGGACACAAAACACCAGAACACATTAATTTAGTTTAAATTAAATGTCTGATTAAATTTCCAGGGAGACTCTCAGCACCTCAAAGAATCATGTTAATCACTTTAGTAACAATCTTGGGTAAATCATTCCACAATTTTCTGTGGTGCAAGTGCTGGGTATTAAATTTTGTGATGCCCTCTGGAATGGAGAATGTGAGGAATCTGAACTTGCAAAGACTTGGCCATCAAACCTACAGGACTTTTCTGTGTGTTTGGAAGAGGCCCGTGCTCCACAGCTGGCAAATGAGACCTTACACCCTCATTGGAACACTTCTCCATTAAACTACACAGCTCTTAGTGCCTGCTCATCAACACAACCCTTTTCAGCAAGCAGCTTTGCAGCCTGAGTTATATATCCTCACCTTTTTCTATTTAAGGCAGGTGCTGGCTGGGGTCCTCCTGTTTATATAGAGGCTGAGATAGCCCCTTCCTGCATTAGAATGGCACAATTATTGCCCAGCATAACGCTGACATTACTCATCACATATATTCTTCTGAGATACTCAGTGTCCTTCCAGAGAATTATTCTAGAAAAAGCCTTAGTAATATGCAAAGTTATCTGAAGGAATGAACTGTGAACAGTGTGACCCTGAATTTACACGTGTCCCTCCCAAGCATCACAGAAAAGACAGCTGCAGTCAGACATAAAGAAAAATATGTTTCAATTTTTTTAAAGAGCTGTTTTGAGGTCTTGGCTTTCTTTTTCATCTGTGTGTAAAAATGTTGCTCTATTAGAGATCAAGTACATTTTTCATCTTTTTCATGTTAAATTCTGAAATATATTCAGTGAAACTAAAAGGCTAATTAATTTTAGGGTAGAACAGAAATAGGTTCTGAGAAAAGTTTTAGATATATGTCCTTTGAAGGTAACATTTTGAAAACAGAACTACCTGCTACTCAATGATTAAGATTTCCTGCTGTGAGCACGCATTCTTTGCTAGACTGAGTAAAAAGGGATGCTGTACCATGCTATTATGCATACCTAGTAACACTTAAGACATAAGCATCAGTCTGTAATCATTGAAGATCTTTGGTTTTCTCACTAAAAATGACATCTTTTGTAGTGACCCTTATTGATGTAAAAACCCTATGAAATGAGGTATGTTATCATATATGTGCTGTAGATTGTCATTAGATTTTTTAATGAAAAAGGAGAGGAACTGGTAACAATGGAAAAAGAAAAATACAAGAAGTGTTCACAAATAAGTGGTGAATTCAAATGGGAAAATCTGATTTATTTCTGTGTTCTTTGCCCTTCAACTTGTCTGCTGCCTCTACATTAACATTCAGAGAGCAGTATTGCCATTCCTGGTGATTCACTAAGGTATTATGAATATGCAAAATATCAGAAGCTTTTTATGTCTATGGTTTGTCTTTCTTAGATGTTCAAAAGAATTATTGAAGCCAATCAGTTCCTGAAAACTTGCATATAGGTGAATTCCATTATGGAAGAAAAAAGGGATTTAATAATTCTCACAACATACCAAAATGTTGATTTCTATCTGTTTTCTAAAGAAAATACCTCTTGTTTATTTTTCCCCACAACAAGACTAATTGATTTACAGGTTAGTATGTTATACTATTTTTGTTTCTCAGTTTATTATTAGCTAACACATTAAAGGGCTGTGTATCCAGTGACGTATTTAATAAGTTATAGTTTCTCTCTCTTATTTTTAATAACTTTTGACCTTCTGAACAAAACACAAATATAATTTTACAAGCAATTGTCAGCAAGTTCTATTTTATTTATGCATTCAAATAAACCCATCAAAATCAGATGAGAATTATAGTGTCTGATATGGGATCATTCTTCTTTCCTTTTCTTTTAATAAATACTGATTTTTCTTCTAAAAATAATTAAATAGCAAGCAGTTATCAGTGTTTGAAGAGTGATACTTTTGGTTTCTGAGGGGTTTCTAGGTTTTCATTTTCTTGTTGGTGTAAAGGCTACACAAAGCTCACCCTTTGTAATATTCCTGGAAAGTAACAGCAGCTCAGAACTGAAGTGTGCATGCAAGAGAGAACAGCCACTCATTCACTGAAGCAGGAATGATTTACTGTGGACAAGGCATGGAGTATTGCCTAAAGAACTAAATAAGGACACTATGTTTCTTTCTCCTATATCTCTTCCCTGCCTATTTGAAGCTTCAGATTTTCACATTTGACCTTGTATTTATTTTCACGTAAGGTTTTCTTAAGTGTCTTGCACTGATGCTCAGCTATAGGGGAAATATCAGTCTCCCCAGTTTTGCTCTCACCTGGCTGTGAGCTCTAGATGCTTGTGAGGATGTGACAATTCTGGCCTTTTACCTGTAGCCAGGAGCACCACTGGGCTGCAGAAGTGTTTGAAACAGGGGTGGAATGAGACAGGAAACAGCTCGAAAGAGTGACCCATAAGTCTGACCTTTAAGACTGTAGCAAAACCCTAATATTAAAATGCTCTGGGAGAATATTAAATTTGACTGTTCACCCTGATTGCCTAAGACAGAAGTAATATCCACCTTCCTCAGCTGGCTGTAGAAGAGCAACATGTGCAACTCTCTAGTCAATGTGCATGTTGAGCTGCTGGCCTGGGACCATTCACCAGAATAAAGTCTGAAGTTCACTTTCAGCATTATGCATCAACCTGAAGTCTGAAACCTCTGTGACTTTCTTTTAAGCTGTTTGAGTTCCGGGTAATGAGGCCAGATCTCACACAGGGCTTTGCAAACTGCTGCAGCTCTGTGTGAAGTGGTTGAGACAGTTTTGTATTTTCATATAAGAAACCTTCGTGACTACATCTAAACCTTCAAGAGACTGGTTAATCTATGATAAAAATAAATGAATGGACAAATGATGGGGGGAAGAGAGAGAAGTAGGAAGGGGGGAAAGGAGANGAAAAGAAAAGAAAAGAAAATACCTTCTCAACCTTTTTTCTTTAATAACTTTTGGAAATAGGAAGAAAGTGGAGGAGTTTATAATAGCAGTTATAAAAGGAAGACAGACAGAGGAGAGTGTTGCATCCCCCTGAATACAGATGAATCCAAAAATATCTTGATACCAATTAGTTTAGATGCACTAGAAATAATGTCATTTCAGGTTCTCTGATGTACTTCAGCAGGAGGAAAGCATAATTTCTAGGTATGTGAAGGATTCTTAATTAGCATTAAATACAGTAATTATTTACAAAAAACTCTACACAATAAACCAGTCATAATAGGGTCCTACTATCCATTATACCCATGACTTTTTACAAATTTCTACTAATATTTTAATTTCTTTTAATTTTAAGCAGACCCTTTAAAACAGAACTTTTTATCTGACAAATAAATATTGAAACTTAAATTCTGGGAGTGGTGCTATAATGCTTAGAAAGGAATACTCTGATATCACATTTTAAAGAATCTCAGTTTCTACCCAGCTTGCTTGCACAGATATGGACATGAGGAGAAGTCATATAGCTCAAACACTGAAATAGAATCATAGAATTATAGAATTTTAAAATGGCTTGCCTTGGAAGGGATCTTAAATGTCATCTACTTCCAACCATGGGCAGGGGCCGTTTTTGCTAGACCAGCTTGTTCAAAGCTCCATTGAACATGGCCTTGAACATTTCAATGGATGGGGCATCCACAGTCTCTCTGAGTAACCTGTTTCAGTGCCTCACCACCCTCACAGGAAAGAATTTCTTCCTAATATCTAATCTAAACCCACTTTCTTTCAGTTTGAACCCATTCCCCCTTGTACTGCCACGCTTGTAAAGAGTTTTGCCCCATTTCTCTTGTAAACCCCCCTTCAGTACTGGAAGGCCACAATTAGGTCATCCATAAGCCTTTTCTTCTCCAGGCTGAGCAATCTCTGTTCTCTCAGCCTTTTCTCAAAGAAATGATCCATCCCTCTGATCATCTTGCTGGCCTCCTCTGGACTGGCTCCAACAGCTCCATGTCCTTCCTGTATTGGAGGCCCCAGAGCTGGAGGCAGCACTGCAGGTGGAATTCCAGCAGAGCAGAGAGGGAGAATCCCCTTCCTCACCCTGCTGCCCTCAGTGCTTTGGATGCAGCCAAAGATGTTTTTGGTTTTCTAGGCTGCAAATGCCAATTCCCAGCTCATGTGCAGCCTCTCATCCACCAGCACCCCCAAGTCCTTCTGGGCAGGGCTATGCTTGATGTTCATCCTGAATTTACATACCAGGGTTGCCCTGACCCAGGTGCAGCCCCTTACACTGGATCTTGTTAAACATGAGATTCCTGTGGGCCAGTTCTCAAGCTTGTCCAGGCCCTCCAGATTGCATCCCATCATCCAGGTGTGTCAATGGCACCCTCAGTTTGATGTCATTTGCAAACTTGCTGAGGGTGCACTCAATGCCTCTATGTGTGCCATTAATGAGGAAAGTAAATGGCACTGGTCCCAATGCAGACCCCTGAGGGACACCATTTGTCACTGGTGTCCATTGGGATACTGAACTGTTGACCATGACCCTCTGGATGTGATTGTCCCACCACTTTCCTATTCATCTAACAGTCCACTCATTGAACCCATCCAGTTTAGAGAGAAGGATGTTGTATATCCTATCATATCTAAGGCTTTAAAGAAGCCCAGATAAATGACAGCTGTGGCCCTTCCCTTGCCCATTGTCAATGACAGTGTCACTACAGAAGTCGTGCAGAGGTCCTTCTTTTCGCTTTATCTCGCCCCTCTCCTCAGGAAACTGAGTCATAAAAAGAGGATTTCGTTATTATTGGTGGAATTCCTGTTCATATGACATTATAGAAAATCCTTATGTAAAATAATATTTTAAAAAGCAAACAAACACTACAAACAATCCCAGCCAGAACCCTCCAAGGAAATTCACTTCCATCAAGAGAAGACTGAATGATTGATTGACTGGCATGCTACTATACTGAGTACTAAACTAGACCCATGTAAGAAATCACATGTGCTTTCTACTCCTCCACTGAAATATGCTAATCTCACTAGAAAAAAAAAAGAAAAATATTTCTGGTGGTTAGAATTTCCTTAGCCTTCATCCTGACATACAAACAGTGATGCTGATTGCATCAAGATTGGACATCAACATTCTGATTGGACATTCAGACATTAGGTGCTGGAACAGCCCAATCCCACCTGGTCTCCAGGAAATATTAAAGACGAGCTTGTGGTCTCCCAGATTGTGGGAAGTATTAGGTGCTTCAAAAAGGTGAAAGGACAAAAGAGAAGTCACTGAAGTTACCTAGTAGGAAGTCTTCAACTTTTAATCCTATCTTTATACAAATGTCTGCCTCCTCTGTAGCATAGACCCCCACAATAGCATTGCTAAGCAGTTGTGTTGGAGACCAGAATAAGAAGCCGCAAGCAACAGTGACATCCACATCCACCTGCTTAGTAAGACCTAGCAGGTGGTAAATCTGAAACTCCTCCAAAATGAACTTATATAGAAAGTCTACTATAAAAAATAGCATCTGCCCATGGTGTAATTTGTCCCAGAAAAGTCTGTCCTTGTCTCTCTAGACTGCAAAGGAACCTAGAGCTACTAACCTCTTAATTAAGATGCTTTGGTTAGGGCACTTAGAGTTAGGGCTGCAGAACAAAGTCTGTAGCCAAAAGTGCTGGAAGAATTTAGATGTCATTTGCATTTAGCATTGTTTTTGAATAATAATGTCAGATTTAGTCAACTGAAATCTGCCTAAGTCTTGTTTAAGGCAAGCTTCAAGTCTGCAGCATTATTAGGAAAAATTGACATTTTTTAATTTTATTTTTTTATGTGCTTCCATTTTTCTCTGACATAGAGCACTCACAACAGTTTCTCTGTATGTCTGATGTAAAGGCTGAATTTTGATTCCTTTTGCTATTTTTTTGTCTTTTCTGAATTTTTTCCTGAGTACAAAATTTTTCATAGTGTTTTTCAACGTAAGGAAAGTGTGTATGTAATGATTTTTACTGGACTACATTAAAATTGTAAACTGATTTTTAAAATTGAAAGAAATTCTCTTTGACTGACAAATAGCAAAATCTGAAACAGAAGAAAAGCTGAAAAGAGAGAAGCTAACTGACAGCCGGTTTTCTGCTGATTTTTCTCAAAAAAAATGAAGTTCCTATACCAGGAACTTGTCTATGTAAGCTAATAGTAGATTTCTTCCCCCTCCAAAGGAGGAAAATCCCAAAGAAACTAAGGCAGTTAAATTTAATAGGACACTAAAATATGACATCAAGAATTGATGTCTTTTACTAATACGGAAATTGTATCTTTAGACATATTTGCCAGTATTACGTACTGTTGCATAAAACCACGCTGGTGTGTGCTCCAGCTGTCATGGAGTTTGGAAGTTAATGCTGGCATGGCTGCTGCTAGCCAGGAAAGTGGCTTGGTGGCTGGGGTTTGAGAAACACAGAGAAAGGGCCCTGGTAAAACACTCTGTGAATAACTTGCTATAAATACCCAGTGAACAGCAAGACTCCTGCGCTGCTGTCTTGTTCGCAGAACAGGCATTTTTGAGGACCTGTGTTCTTAGCAACATTATCTTCACTGGCCTTATACAAGTCAATCTGTTTTCTCATTTGGTACTTATATGTATACTTACCCTGCAAATATAAGATACTAATTCAAATACAGGTAGCTAAGTAATCTTAAGAATATTTAAAGAGGAACAAAAAGCTTACGTTGGTCAAATCCAGTCCTTACGGAAAACTCAGAGGAACAGCTATGCAGAAAATGTGACAGATGTCAGTTCAAAAGACTACTATTAGCTATTATTACTATCCTGTCACCAATTTATAGTGACACTAAGAAGACAAAAAGAAGAATCATCATTCTAGGAGCTAAAAGTGACATATGAGTACTTCTGGTGGGAAACTGCAACATGCTCTGCACTTAACGGTAGTTCCACCAGCAGTCACCTTCTTTCTGATTGTAGTAACATAATTAATATCTTCCCAATCAAAAGTGTACAAAGAGGCAAATGGCTTGATATGCTTCTAAGAAGTCCATGTTCTATCCTGATTAAGTATATATGGGTAGCATTCTTGTCTTTTAATGTTTTGGTTATAAAAATATCTTTTTGTTTTGTGACAGGTGATGAAATATTTAAATCAATGGTTTGTGGGTTTGGTTAGTTTGGGTAGTTTTAATCTGCTTTATTCTTTTCTTGAAATGTTTTTAATGTGCCTTATAATATCTGCTCTTAGTGCTGAAGTAATATATTTTAGCTCTATTTTTCTTAAGAACAGACTTAAAAGAAATTCTGTTGATTGATGTTCCTGATATTTCCTAAATCTATACAGTCTTCACAGTGTTCAGTCCTGTGAGTAATGTAAATTGCTTCTTACATTGCATATGTCAATGAAATGATCTAGCCCTGTGAAACTTTGCCTACATTTTTTTAATTTGAAGAATGTAAATGCATTACCATTTTCACATTTATAAGCACATGATGCATAAATCGTGCTTTTCCATAAATACTTAGATTGCAAATTGACAAAAAAATGCAATATGAGAATCCTTTGCCTTTGACTATATTCCTGAAATACTGCAGCATCAAAGATAATGCATTTAAACAAGATAACTTGCTTTTATAGCAGAATGAATTTGTTCAGCATTTGTAGAGTAGTGCTCTGGGAGACTATCTGTGCTGTCATAATTCAGTGACTAAATTCCTTTATTTTCCCTACTTAGGTAGCAAAAAACTATTGTAGACATGTCATATAGAAAGCAATAAAACAATGCCTTAATGACAATAAAATTCTTGCCGTGAGTATGGATCAGTAGAGTTTGCTCTAAAGAAGACACCGTTAGCATATAGGAGCATCATGTCTTTATTAATTTTTATTCATTTTATCAGGATTTGTGGGTTTGTTTTTTTTTTTTTTTTGACTGGGAATATCCCTTGCCCCTATCAGTCTTTGTCATTTGTTGTGAGCTCTGATGTTGTCAGAGAACCTGGTGCTTAAATGATTAGAAAGATTAGATTAAATTTGGTCCTCAGGCTACAAAATGCTCTTAGGGGTTGGGATCAATGTCTTATTTGAGATTTCACATTTAATGGAGACTGAGAAAGTATGACATGTTTGACCTCTGAAGTTATTAATGCTCTCTCTTGCAGTAAGTGAGGGGCATCGCTGTGGTACAGAGCCATTCCCACCAAGCTGTGAAGGTTCTGCATGGAGAAGCAGAGCAGAGCTGTCTGAAGGCAGCACTCGGCAATCGACTGTAAAATTATTTTACAAGAGACAGTGTAATTATTAAAACACAGACAGATCGTGCTTTGATATACTAAGCATACTGTCTGCACCTTCTCTGAGGCACTAGACAAGTAAATGAGAAATAAAAATAGATGCCTTGAGGGGGAAGAAAAGAAGATTCAAACTCTGCAGCCTTTATTCACGGCCTGATTGCTCCCCCCAGCCTCTCTGCCCCATTTGTGCCTCAGACTCCACAGAAAGACAGCTCCACAGCCAGAAGAGGAATGTATTTATTAAAGCAGCACTGCCAGCCAAAATTTTGCATTTCAAGAAAGTAACACTGTAGTTTTCTATTATACACCTTTTGTTCTAAAGTGCTTTATTTAGCCTACACAAATATGGATTACTTCAATTGATCTAAGTTATCTTAGTTTTCCAATTTATTTAAGGTTCATGCCATTCCTGGTTTTTTTGGAAGTTTTTTTTTCTTCATTCAGTGACTTAACACTGGTACACAATAGGAATAGAAACAAACATTTCTGTTTCCCTTCAAGCTGCTGTTTCTTCTCTATGCTAGTTATATTGCTGGAAAGAGTAGCTGATGCTAGTGAATGTCCTCTTAAACATCATTAAAGGCTGTGATCAATCCTTGTCCCTTGCATTTTGTGCCACGTAGCTTCATTATTTCAATACTTTTTTCTTTCTGTTATTTAATAGTGTAGACTTTCCTTCACTTTTCAGTCTCTGCAAGACTACTTGTGTGTATATGAATCTCAATTAATTTTAAACCCATGTTCAAAGGAATATTGTATGAAAAAATTCAAAAGTACAGATATATCATTTCAGCTGGTATAAAATATAAGTTTGAGTTTAAACAGAACTGTGAAGGACCTGGCCTTACCAAGACTCTTCAAAGAGAAAAGCATTGCTCCCTCCAACTAAGAAAGTAAGAATTTGTCCCATAGTAATTACTAAGGCATCCTAAACAAGGTTATCATATTCCAAATTTATAATAATTTAACATTAACATGTTAATGTTAATGTTAAATTAACATTAACATGTTAATTTAACATTAACCTCTTGGTTATTTGCATATATCCATAGGAAGGTTAATACTTTTTCCATTTCAGATTGTTTTCAGACATTTTTATCTTATTTGTTTTCATTTGATGTTTTTTTCCCCATCCACTTACAACCCCAAATAGAGTACTTTGTTTCCCTTTTTAGTACTGTCCTTCCTAATATATGCAGTAATTCTTATATCTAACACGGGAATGAATTTCTGAATGTACTGTTCACATGCACAAAAGCTGGCAGCTGTGCTTATCTTCAAATCAACATCCCTTGCACAAAAATTGGTATGCACATTCAGGCTTTTATCCATCATACACATTTTTTCTTTGTTTCACCCCAAAACAGGTTTCTCAAAGACTGTCCCACCACTGTGGGGACCACCTCCTATTTCTGTCTCAGCTTGTGTCATGCCCAAACCTTTGAAGTCTTTAAACTTTTTCCTGCCATGAAAGCACATACTCCTGCTCTCCTAGATCATTTCTGCCTGTCTGCAGTGAGCTTTCATCTTGATTCTAGGAGACTGAAGTGCAATATATGTACTCCAGCATAAGATCTGATAAGATTCTGTGGGTTTGCCCACCTTTTAATTATTACCTGTTCCTGATCAGGAGGTTTCCCTGGTTCTGTCTGATGTAGGTGTTGAAAGATCTGCTTGTATTTTACTTTGTGTCATTTGGTGTGATCTGGAAGATCACACTTCCTCCACTTTCTCCATCATTTACAAAGTTACTGTTTTAAACACTATTGCTCCCTTTGCTCCTGTTTATTGTCTAAATCATGTCTGAAAAAAGTTAAATAGTTTTTCTGTAAAAGCATAAATAAATCCATAATCTTTCCTCTGACTACCGCAGTGTCTTCTCTGAGATCCTACTCTTTCTCCAGCTTATTCCTTTAGGAGTTTATAAGCTTGCAAATTCTCAGTGCAGAAATATCAGTGGCAGCACCAAGGTCACCAGTAACCTCTTTAAGTAGCATTCCTTACTTTTGCTCAGTAGGTACGTAGATATTACAATAGGTTTTACAAAAAATTGAGGAATAACTCTATTTCTGTCATCAGCAGTTGGAATCCAACAGACCAAGCTGCACAAATCCTCTGCAGATTCAAGATTTCCAAGTTTGAAAGATGGGTAAAAGCAAATGTTGGTTTTTATTTAAACAGCAATTAATATTTCCTGTAGCTTACTATACTGAAGGTCAGACAAAAACAAGGAACAAATCAAACAAATCAGTCAGGTAATCATGCTAATTTAAAGTAGGTAAAAGCAGGAACAATGAGTAGGTTAAACAATACTTTTATTAGATAATGGCATAAGGACAAGTCGTTCTGCTTCTGGGATTCATGTTGATGAGGCTTAGTTCATGACCCCAAGTCTGGAAGAACAGAGTAAGAAAAGAGAACAAATTATCATCACATATCTGGACAGACACTATCAGATTGACTAACAATTTAATTGAAGTCTGTTTATATCTGCTAGAAAAGTTAACAGCTGGATAATTAAAGTCTCTGCCTGACCCAGAGGGAGTAGAGTACACTTAAAATGTTACTGCCCACAGAAATTATTCCAGTGAGTATGCTCCAGTCTTACTAAGAGATACCATTATAAATGTCAATTTACCTCCTCTAAGTACAAATATGCATCTTTGATACTAAAACTGTCCCACTAGCAGCATGAACTTAAGTATTCAAAACATTTAAACCATGGCATACGGATCAATACATGTCATACTGTTCCTTCTGAAGAACTCAGAATCTCTGCATTTCCTATTAGCAGCAGAACAGACATACCATATATAAGAAATCCATTTCTTTCTGTAGGTCAGGTGGAAACAAATTATTGTTAATGTGTTACTGCGGATGTGCAACATTTCCTTGCTTGCAATTAGTGGCTATTTTAGTGAGCTGCTATATATAGGCTTAAACAGTAGTAGCAGTAGCAGTAGGAGGAGCAGTGGTTATAACAAAAACAAAATTAGTATCAACAATAATAATAAAGGTCTCTTTATTAACCTTTTACTTCACCATTTAGTTGGAGGAAAAAAAAAAGTATTTTGCAATTCTTGACAAAGTATTTTGTAGCAATATTTCACAGGTTATCTTCTATTTTCTAGTGTGAGTGTAAATCTTTGTGGAAAGGACTGACTTTTCTTTCTGTGCTTGCATTGGACTTGACACACTGTTTTTGTCAATAGCAACTAGTAGGTGTTACCATTAAGACAGGGAAAAAACAATTATGCTTGTCCTTCAGAGATATTATGTTGATACCAATAAATGAAAGAAAATTAAAGGTAAGATTTTTACATAAAACAGAGACATGTTGTACTGATAAAACATCTTTCATAAATATTTTTTTCAATGTGTGTATTATGTACAAACTCTCTTCCTCTTGTCCAAAGGTGAGATATCTCTACCCTGGAGTGTTTCACAAACACACCTACTCTATACCATAATGTCACAACAGACTTGATGAACAGTGCCCTTCAAATATTTTTTTATACATATGACATATAGGAGGTAAAAAGATAAAATGCTGATTTTCATGTTTTATAGTGAAATTCTGGTTTCTTATGTTTCCATTTTACTTCATTTTGCATGGTGACATTTGTTAGTGATTTGGGGGGTTGATGCTTCTAAATGTCCTGTAAGGCTGATAACTGGAAATATGAACATTTGAGGACAATTTTTTTTTTTTTTTTTAGTTTCAAAGCAACTAAAAAGGATTTTTCCAAGAATTAAAAAAACACCTAGTTAATGAAAAACACCTAATATTAATGAAAGTAACTTAACCACTGTATACCATGAGATTAGAATATTATTTACAAAACAATCTAAAATTTAATACTAGTTCTAAAATGAGAGTTGAATCATGGTATTAAAATGTTTATATAGATGCTCTCAGATTTTCTGTTAAAATTGATAATTCTTGATGAGCAAATTGCTGACAGAGTTTATTAGATTTATGCAATATGTTTACCTAAAAACTTCCAAGGCTGGCCAAATGATTCTAATGTCATACAATGTGTTAAAAAATAATCTAATACTGAATTGGTCAAATGCACTTTACTTTTAAAAATGGGATTTTATTCCCTACTTATTTATATTCTAAAACCAAAATAAAGTAAACATTATTTATTATTGGAAGCAAATTGTGGTTGTCTTTCAAAATAGAATTTTGAAATGTGTAAATTAGGATTTAATTTAGCTTGCATAAACTCTTTCTTAATAGCAATAAAATTAGAGAATGAAGGACTGGACAGAAGTAAAGAATATATTTGACTCTGTAGAGTTTATGACTGATAATTTGGGGGAAAATTCTTTTTATATTCATAAACTGAGCTTATTTATTATGATTAGCTCTAATGGTGAAAAAGTTGTTCTTTTTTATTTTATCTTCAATGAGAATGTTGCAGCAGTTGAAGCATTCAAAGGAAAGAGGGAAAAGAAAAAGAATAATTTATTGGGAATTCCTGAAACATTCTTAGCAAGGTGTTGTGAGAAAGGGCAACAAGATAACGAATATCTAAATCACAGCAATGAAGTAGAGAAATGTTTAATGCCCATTTAGCAATAAAGAGGTTTTTATTATTATTTTGGCAAATGGTTTTTATTTTGCTAGTCCAACTTAATGAACACCACAGTGAACGTTAGAGCAAATACGAAGAAAGTGACATAAATATTTCTATTTAAATAGTTAAATTGATTGTTGAGATTTACTATAGAAAAATAAAAATTATTTTTCCCAAATTTGTTGATTTGGAAATGAAGAACATTTTGGATCAGTATTACTTTGGACTATCAAAAATTTTGGAGAAGTACTGTTCTGGTTAATGTGACTTCCTTCCAGATGAGAGTGTGGGAGGAGTCTAAATCTAACTTTACTAAGAAATTTAAAGACTTTGAGACATATCTATGTACACTACTTTGCAATTTTCAAGGCTGCCTTAAAACAGTATCATTCTGCCTATATCAGAAAGTATATTACTACAAAAATATTACTTAGAGGATGTTTCAATAATATTCTATATTTTAAAGGTTGTAGTTCATGTTTTATTCCTGCTGCTCAGCCTGTGCAAGGTGACTTTCATAGATCTGACTTGGTTGAAATGTTATTCATGTTCCATAAGGCACTACAAAGTTGTAAGGGTTGCTTCCTTTACAATTTAATATTCTCTTCTGAGCTCTGTGTTATTTGCTCAGAGTTAATTAGCAAAAGATTGGAATGGGGAATTCATAGAAGTTTTTATTAAAATTATGTTAAAGGTTTAGAAATTCAGTGGAGACCTCCTAAAGTGCACAGTATTAGCGTACAATAAATATATTTTTCTATCAGGTCTTCACATTAAAATTATTCGTATGTAGAGTATTGATTATCTATATGTTCAATTGGTAAAGAGAAAAATTCTTTTGGTGTATTATTTATATGTGATCTGTAGTGGTTTTGTAATATGCTTTTAAGACTCTTAAGCCTTAATAGATCACGTCAGTTTCAAGCAAATTTTGTGGAAGGTTTTTTCTGTTCACAGTGGCCAAAAAAACAAAAGAAAAGAAAAACTTTCCTGGTGCAGGAAAAGTCTTAGGCAGAGTGTTACTAACCTGAGTGTGACTCATTTTCTGGGTGAGCTCTTTCTGTTAATATCCTGTCCCATCAAGATAAATAGCCATTTATAGTGGTAGAATTTGATAATTTTGTCAGACAGTAAAGAATTTCTAGAAGTTTCATTTGATTAATTTAAATGCATATTACTTATGAATCTTTGGCTAATTCAATATTCATAAGATATCTATCAGATTTAAAAATCCAATAAAACCTTCTCACATTGCTCTCGGAATTACAAAGGACTGAAATTTCCAAGATGACCAATTTCTCAGGTTGCATATTGTGGGTAACACCGACCTTTTCCCTTCTTTTTGTCTTATGTTCTTGTTCTATAGTCATCTTTCTATTACAGTAAGGCTACTTTAAAAATTCTTATAATTGTGCATCTTATAATATGGGTTTTTTTTGATTCCTAGGTCGCTAACTTTGTATAAATATTTTCAGTCTAAGAAATAAATTTTGAAATCACTGTAATAAAAAGAGAAAGACAGGTAAAGATGACGACATCATCCAGAAGACAAAGGAGGGTTAAAGGATCCAGTCTACATTTTCCAATTTCTGTACTGCATAGATAATCCAGTGATACATGCCTGCTCTTCTTCCAGGCTTTGAGTAAGGTGGAAGCTCTCAAATAACCACTAATTAAAACTGGGAGAAAACTACACTGCTAGTATATGGTATCCTTCCCTTCACCTTTTTCTTTTTTCAACAAAATAAGTATTTAGAGATATAACTGAAATGCACTGGTTTGTGAGAATATCACTGGAAAACTGCATGTGTAATGTCTGGTGCTGCAGTGCAAAGGCTATTTAATTCATCCTAGGCTGATTGCAAAGCTTAATGTTCCTTCCAGACTTCTATTCAGGAAAACACTCCTTAGTGAATCTNCTCTCCCACACTTTCTCCCTAGTCCTGGTCTCTCAATTCTATTCAGTTTCTGTTTACAGGTCTAACTGTAGAAAACCATTGCATAAATGCTTAGAATTCATGGTTGGCAAGAATATATTACAAAGGATTTATATAACTAATATAATTCGACACATGAAATCATATTCAGACTTGTGTGAGATGCAGGCTTGGAAATAACACCTGTGTTTAAATTTCTCGAAAATTTTCAGTATTTATGCTTGCCATAAACTCACCAAAATTTAACAACATTAACCTGAACTGTTCTATACTCAGTTATTTGAAATTTATCCATCAAAACCTGTGCATGTTTTCTGAGAAAAAGCTTGAAAGACTGATACATTTTCTACAAAGCATTGCTGCTTACCTGAGGAATTCTACTTTTCCTTGTGGCAATGGGTTTGAGTTTCACTGGATATCTGGAAGCAGTCTGAGCCTGAAAGAAGTAGGGCTGCGTAAAGCACCAGGCTACAAGTGAGTCTTGAGACATGGGGACTACTCACAGTATGTGTTTGTACTAATTCTAATTTGGGAACACCTTCCATCATCCAGCAGATTATGTCTTTTGCTGTCCTCATTTTTTTCCTGATTTTCTCACTTCCTAAAATTGCCTTATGCATGTTTAAAAAAACTGTAGAGGTCTGTTAAAATTTCCCAGTGAAATTCGCTGAAAATGGTATCTGCTTCACATTGCGGAATTTGGCCAAGACTTTGCTTCCAAATATGAATCTGGCTTTCAAGATGCCATGACAGAAGACAACATTCACAAAGACAACCAGGGGAGCTACTGTGCTGACAGTGAGGAGTGTGTCTGTGGAATGGGGAAGAGAGCAGTGAACAAAGGAGAGCTGTGTAGCCTGGAGAGGAAGAAGGAAACAAGCTGACACTCAGAGAGTAAGGAATGGAGAAGAAGTAGCATGAGAGTGTCCTGTGGTGAGGAGGGAGATAAGAAAACTGGAGCAGAAGGGAGTAAGTATGGGGGAGAATCAGAGCAAAAAAGCTGGGATGACTGGGCAGGACAAGAAGGTAAGGGGCAAAATGAATGGATGCACCCTGAAAAATTTGTAAAAATATTGTTGTGAAGACAAATTGATTAATGCTTTTTAAGTACCAGCTGTTCTGGTAATGAAATCCATAAAAAATCAAGACGCCAATAATCATGTTTCAGTGCAGTGTTAAGATAACATGTGGTAAATAAACTCCAGAGCCACATATTGAGTGATAAGAGAAAAGAGAAATATTGAAAAATTGTCTAAGGTATAAGCATGTGCCCTGAGTGAGGCAGGTGTCCTGTGGAAGAACTAAAGATTGTATCAAAAAAATTAATGATTATATCATAACGTATGCTCACAAAGGAAAACAAATAAAATTTGCATGGACAGTTTTAATTCTGACATTTCCTAAGTCTCAGGATTTGATTTTGCAACCTTAATGTTCTTACTGGCGTTAAAATTAGAAAACAGTTAAGCTGGGTTAAACATAGAATCAATGAAATCTTAGCTGCAAGTGCTTCTGCTTCCCAGATGGTTTAAAGCTATTGGTATACCTAGCTCAAACAAACAAATAAAAAAAGATACTGCTTTATTCCTTAGATGTAAAACACTGATGCTTTAAAAATAAGCACAGCATGAGAAGTTCTACTGAAGATCTAATTAGTCTCTGAAGTTTTAAATCTGTCTTATGGTGCCTCATATTTCTGTGTAGAAATTCAAGAAATAATAGCATTGCACTCAGTTTGCTTCACTGCCTTCAGAAATCTTTATTTCATGCTGCAGATTTAAACTGTCATTAATTTGATTCACATCATGTAACTACACTTCAGGAAGAATAATACAAACTTGATCTGACATTCTTATTTTCTTTTCCAGCAACTTCCGTTTTTTCCTAGCTTTTGTAGTCCTCTGGGNCTTTCTCTCTTCCGAGTAACAACTGAAATATTTCTGACTGGTCAGACTCGAGACTGATCATGATCTGTATTATCCCTGTCAGTCCAATGTAGACGCTTAGGGAACAGTGTAAGAACAGGTACAAACCATTTCAGTTGTATTTCTAATTGCTTGTGTTCCTTCCTTCCTTCCTTCCTTCCTTCCTTCCTTCCTTCCTTCCTTCCTTCCTTCCTTCCTTCCT